>JAYKQN010000027.1:3860000-3867500 GCA_036785175.1 Eupleurogrammus muticus | reverse complement strand
CACCCTCTACTCCCATTCTGACTTCCCCAACGCGGGCCCCAAGGAGATCAACCAGGAGCTGATGAAGCGGGTCAGCAACAACCCGCTGAGGCTGATCCAGCACATCACCAACTACATCCACTCGCTGTGGAGCAAGAAGGCCTTGGGTCAGCCCGTGACCTTCACCGACATCTTCGGCATGTTGATCGGAGAGACGCTGATCCCCGCCGTGAGACCCCCTTTTCATTTCCCTGTAGAATCGACTTCCTGTAAATCCTCGTCTCATTTCCCCTTCTTTTCTCTCTAGGACCGATCCCGTCTAGACTTAAAAAAAACAAAAAAACTAACGTCTGTTCAGTGTTTCTTTACCCTTTATAATTCTTAATGTCCTAAAGAAGCCAAAACATGCTGAACAAAAAGTGAAAAGAAGGTTTGATGATTGATTTTGAATGATTTCTGACAAAAACACTGTTTTTTTTAATGAAGATAACATTTATTGAATTAATTATAATTATAATCAGAAATCCACTTTATAAATTGTTCATGTGATAAATGACTATTCTAGCTGCAAATGTCTGTTTTTTAAATTAATATCTACATAGGTGAATAGAGGCTCATTTCTCCAGTGTTAAACATTAAACATTATGATTTATAATTATAGTAGAAGCTAATGGATAATTAGAAAACAGCTGAAACCACTTTAGCTGCTTAGATTGTGCATTATTTGACCAGAGAACATTATTATTTAAAAAACAAAATTATTTTCTATTCATTTTTAATGAATAAAAGTGTGTTAACCTTGCATATAAAACACTAAATCGTCTGGGTAATGTCAGACTTTTAATCGCTAGTGTCTATAATAAACTAAATCAACCGTCCAGGTCCATAACTTCATGCTGGGTCTGAACCTCAACAACTGGGCCTAAAATACATGCTAAAGTGGCTTATAGGAGCCAGAATATGTGTGTTTAAGTTTCCCCTAGAAGACAAAACATGTGCTAATGTTTGGCAAGATAGGAAAACTTTATAAAACACAGTTTTAATTCATCAGATCAAAATGTACATTTTGTGTTTGTTGTCATTTAAAAGTCCATTTGTACAATTTTTTTTATAAAAATTATGATTTTGTGCGATTTTTGACATGAATGTCAAATGGTGTAATGGACAGATTAAATGATAAATTTAATATATTTAATCTACTTTGAATATGAAACTAGTTTATAGCATGTTTTTAATTTTGTAGAACTTTTTAGGCATAAAACTATCAGGATCACACCACGTGACACAATAAACGTCAAACGTCACACCTGATAATTAACCTGATGTTCACCACCTGTGTCACATAAATCATGTTTCTATCATAAATGCACAGTTGCTGTGGTTGCTCCGTTTATTCACCATAAACTAACATGGTCTCTGGTCCCAGAGGATGGACTCCAAGCTGAGCGGCTTCCAGGAGAAGGTCAACCAGGCCCAGAGTCCTCTGCCTCTCTTCACGTGTCTGCACGTCAAACCCGACGTTTCTGAGCTCATGTTTGCAGGTGAGCGCCGCGTCGCGTGTTCAGAAAAGCTGCAGCCGCATGCAAAGCGAGTCAAACAAACACAAATCTATTTCCTTCAGTCACACGCCACAGACAGGAAGTTTCAACACGCCGGAGCGTCTGGTCGATGGCGTCGGATAACGAGCGCGTCAGGAACTGAAAGAGTGTAGTACAAGTACTACACATGGTTTTACTGCTACTGTAGTACAAGTACTACACATGGCTTTACTGCTACTGTAATGTAAAATGTAAAAACAGTAGTATTAAAGTGCCCTCTATGAGCTAAAACCCATGCTAAAGTATCCTCTAGGAGCTAATACACATGCTAAAGTGTCCTCTAGGAGCTAAAACACATGCTAAAGTATCCTCTAGGAGCTAATACACATGCTAAAGTGTCCTCTAGGAGCTAATACACATGCTAAAGTGCCCTCTAGGAGCTAATACACATGCTAAAGTGTCCTCTAGTAGCCAATACACATGCTAAAGTGTCCTCTAGGAGCTAATACACATGCTAAAGTGTCCTCTAGGAGCTAAAACACATGCTAAAGTGTCCTCTAGGAGCTAATACACATGCTAAAGTGTCTTCTAGGAGCTAATACTCATGCTAAAGTGTCCTCTAGGAGCTAAAACACATGCTAAAGTGCCCTCTAGGAGCTAATACTCATGCTAAAGTGCCCTCTAGGAGCTAATACACATGCTAAAGTGTCTTCTAGGAGCTAATACTCATGCTAAAGTATCCTCTAGGAGCTAATACACATGCTAAAGTGTCTTCTAGGAGCTAATACTCATGCTAAAGTGTCCTCTAGGAGCTAAAACACATGCTAAAGTGTCCTCTAGGAGCTAATACACATGCTAAAGGGCCCTTTTTGAGGCTAAAGTGTGTTAAAGTGCCTTTTTTGAGGCTAAAGTGTGTTAAAGTGCCCTCTAGGAGCCACATCATGTTAGTTTCCCTTCAGAAAGTCAAAGCCCTCCAGCGTTGATCAGTGACCTTCAGCTGCTGAATCCAGATGATAAGTTTGTGATGTGACTAAAGTTTAGTTTCACAAAGTTTAGTTTCACATTCAAATACATTTGATGTTTGTGCCAAGAAAACATCATCACAGGCATTAAAATTCCACTTAAATGTGTGATACGCTCGACGACACACAGTCAGCGTTATGTGATGAGCTGATGATTCTCTCTGATAAGATCATTCATCTCAAAATCACACGTTCTGCTGCTGTCACTTTCAACTTTCAGGCACAATGGTTGAGAAAAGAACGCGTGCTAAGGGTCCTATGGAAGCTTAAAATGTCCCGCATCTCTGCTGTGAATCAGGGTTTGTTCTAATCCACAAATCGCACGTTGTTTCTCCTGCTGGAACCTAAACTCCTCTATCAGAGCGGATAAGGAACGCCGCGTTCTCGTTGACCTTGTCAGTTTACGACCCTGAACACTGACAACAGGAAGTTTAAGGTTGAGTCAAGTTTTTGTGTCGAAGCTGCAAAACTTGAAAGGAAAGTTGTTGTGTAAAGGCGACCGAGTTTCAGGTATTCATTGTGTGTGTGTGTGTGTGTGTGTGTGTGTGTGTGTGTGTGTCTATTAATAGCCAGTTGGGAGGAGGCGTCTTATTGACATATTTCCACGGCTGAGTGCCTGTGTGTGTGTATGCAGCGGTTTGTTGCTGTAGGCCATGATGCGTACACAACGCGTCACAGGAAAAGGTCAAACGAGAAGTAAAGTTCACGTCTCAGTGTGTACGGATACGAGCAGAAAGAGCTGGATTAAACCCTGCAGGCTGGTTCCTGTCAATGTCAGGCTGCAGGAAGCACGACGCAGCCAATGGAAAGAAGCCAAAGATGCATTTATAAATGTGTTATTAGGAAAGTTTGGTTTTACCCTTTAAAAGTTTGTTATAACCACCTAAACCACAGGTTTATTCATCAGTTTTCTGCTCTAAATGATGATAAATGTGGAATATCTGTACAAACACAAAGGTTATTGGACTTAAACCTGGAATCTGAATAAATCTACAACATGTGAGGAGAAAAAATACACTTGAAATACGCGAAATTATCTGCAATGAAAAATGATGCTAGGAGATATAGCCTCTTAAATCTATTTTAATTTAAAATCCTCTTTTTTCTAAACAAAACCCCCAGGATCCTTAAACTGAAATAACACCACTGTTGTAGAACAAATATCATTAGAATATTGCTAAGAAATTGTTTATTTATTTGTAAAAAACAAAAAACAAACAAAAAAATATATATATATATATTTAAAGCTCAAAACAAGAGCAAACTGTCCCAAAACTTCAAGATTCAGAAATTATCTGCAATACACGTACTGCATTATTTTATCATTTTTCCATTTTACCAGATCAGACAAAAATCTAAAATTGTGTTCTACCACAAAATATAATTAATACTATTAATTATTAATTATTTAAAATTTAAAACAAGACCAAACTGATAATCTAAATTATCTACAATTTAAAATTCACTCATTAATAAGATAATAGTTTAAAGCTGAATTATTGTTCCATAAAATGCTGTAAATCACTGAGGATCATTAAGAACATGAAGAATATTTTCTGTAAATGTTTAAAAAGGAGATTATAAAGGAGCCAATTAAATAATCCCACAAACAGCTCCAATCTAAATAAATCTCTAAATAGTGGTTAGTTGCAGCTACTACTGATATTATATTAAACTATTTTATTATTGTATTGATGATGTGGATATTGATGATATATATTGATGCTGTAACAGGAACATTGGGTTTTACTGCAGATAAAATACTTTATTTGTATTTATGGAATAAAGGTTTTTTAGTTTAACAGGTTAAACACGAACTCACCAGACTAGATGTGTCTGGTCTTGTTCCTGATCTTTTCGTTATTCGACGCTTCCCTTTGACATTTTCAACCCTGTGTAATTACAATGCTGGGCGACTCGATTTAAACTGGAGGACACACACACACACACACACTCACACACACACTCACACACATTCCTGTCGTGTCATCCCTCCACAGACTGGGTGGAGTTCAGCCCGTACGAGATCGGCATGGCCAAGTACGGCACCTTCATGACCCCCGACCTGTTCGGCAGCAAGTTCTTCATGGGCACCGTGGTGAAGAAGTACGAGGAGAACCCGCTGCACTTCCTGATGGGTGAGGCTCGCCCTCCATCCCCCCGTTTCAGCTTTTTCCCTACGTTCTGTTAACTGAGTGTGTGTTCCAGGCGTGTGGGGCAGCGCCTTCTCCATCCTGTTCAACAGGGTCCTGGGGGTCAAGGACACGGTCGGTGGCAGCACAATGGAGGAGGAACTAGGTAAAAACCCTGTTTCTGCTCTGTCAGGGATCAATCACGTGAGAAAAGTCACAAACTTCCTAAACTACAGTTTTAAGAAGCATTCATCAGGTCTCTGGAAATGTACATTTGTACATTTTGTTAAAGCAAACTTTTGATAAATCATAAATATTGAATCAACCTAAAAGATAAAACAGTTTCTTTTAATAGAGTTGAAGTATCCAGTAGCAGGTTTGTAAGGGTCACACCACATGCCACCACATTATCCCTCCCAACTCTGACATTATCAAATGTTCACGTCTCATTGTTAACATCAGCTCTGGAGAAACTCAACACTGACAGAACGCTGCATTCTGCAGCAGGTGGAGACCAAACACACACACACACACAATCTGAGCAGGACGAGTTGGTGGAAGACACCAGATACACACTAAATACACACTAAATACACACCAGATACACACCAGATACACACCAAACACACACCAGATACACACTAAATACACACTAAATACACACCAGATACACATCAGATACACACTAAATAAACGCTAAATACACACCAGATACACACCAGATACACACCAAACACACACCAGATACACACTAAATACACACTAAATACACACCAGATACACATCAGATACACACTAAATAAACGCTAAATACACACCAGATACACACCAGATACACACTAAACACACACCAGATACACACTAAATACACACTAAATACACACCAGATACACACCAGATACACACCAGATACACACCAGATACACACCAGATACACATCAGATACACACCAAACACACACCAGATACACACTAAATACACACCAGATACATGCTAGATACAAACTAAATACACGGTAGATACACACCAAACACACATATATATATATGTGTGTGTGTGTGTGTGTGTGTGTGTGTGTGTAAAACTCAACTCATCGTCAAAACTTTAGAGGACATGAATTATTAAAAAAAACATATTAATTATATTAATTGTAGTTATTGTCATTGCTCTAAAGTCAACACAGCTCATGATGCATCATGAACAACTGTGTGGACACATGATTAATGTTTTATTATTGATTATTTATTATTAATTACTGTATTTCCTGTAAATATAAAAATCTAACTGGGAGCATCGTTACATGATGTCACATCACGTATAGTTGTTTATCTGTGTGGTCGCTACAGAAGGTCCTAAAGCTGTAGCTGCATCTGTCAGTGCTCAGGTTAACCAGCTGATGCTCCTCCTGTCCCACAGAGCAGATCAAACCTCAGCACATCGTGGGGGAGGACAGCCTGGACAACGACGACAGGCCTCGTCAAGGTGAGCAGCACGCCACGCCACGCCACGCCACGCACGGACACAGCGTCAAACACGGCGAGACCACACGAGGAGGCGTGAGGAGGAGTCACAGGAAGCCTTTCATTGACAGATCCTGTTTCAGCTCCAACGCTTTGGTTTTCACACCTCAACCTGAATTCTGACGTTGTCATCGTTTGTTTGAAGGAAGAGTTTAGCTGTCAAAGAGACATGGTTAATTATAGAAGGAGAATCATAAACTAATGTTTAAAGGTTTAGTCTATAGCTGATATTATCATCAATAGTGATTATTGATAGTCTATAGCTGATATTATCAATAATAGTGATTATTGATAGTCTATAGCTGATATTATCATCAATAGTGATTATTGATAGTCTATAGCTGATATTATCATCAATAGTGATTATTGATAGTCTATAGCTGATATTATCAATAATAGTGATTATTGATAGTCTATAGCTGATATTATCATCAATAGTGATTATTGATAGTCTATAGCTGATATTATCATCAATAGTGATTATTGATAGTCTATAGCTGATATTATCATCAATAGTGATTATTGATAGTCTATAGCTGATATTATCATCAATAGTGATTATTGATAGTCTATAGCTGATATTATCATCAATAGTGATTATTGATAGTCTATAGCTGATATTATCATCAATAGTGATTATTGATAGTCTATAGCTGATATTATCATCAATAGTGATTATTGATAGTCTATAGCTGATATTATCAATAATAGTGATTATTGATAGTCTATAGCTGATATTATCATCAATAGTGATTATTGATAGTCTATAGCTGATATTATCAATAATAGTGATTATTGATAGTCTATAGCTGATATTATCATCAATAATAGTGATTATTGATAGTCTATAGCTGATATTATCATCAATAGTGATTATTGATAGTCTATAGCTGATATTATCAATAGTGATTATTGATAGTCTATAGCTGATATTATCAATAATAGTGATTATTGATAGTCTATAGCTGATATTATCATCAATAGTGATTATTGATAGTCTATAGCTGATATCATCGTCAATAGTGATTATTGATAGTCTATAGCTGATATCATCGTCAATAGTGATTATTGATAGTCTATAGCTGATATTATCAATAATAGTGATTATTGATAGTCTATAGCTCCTTGATTTAACTCAACTTTTTCTGCATTTAAATTCACATTTTCATATGTTTCCTGCCTTAAACTCCTCTGATAATAACTCTGATCAATCAGCTCCATGGGGGGTAGTCCTGACCTAATAGCTGCAGCTATATTGATTATTGATGGTTTATTCGTGTTTCAGGCGGGTACTGAGAACCCTGAGGCC
>JAYKQN010000027.1:3800000-3855000 GCA_036785175.1 Eupleurogrammus muticus | reverse complement strand
GAAATGAATATTTGACTAAAACCAGGTTTAGTCCACATTTATCTGGTTTACAGCAGAAAACTGAAGTAAACCTGGTTTTAGTGGTTCAGTGTTTTTTTGCAGCTGTTGTGACGTTCACAGAAAACCCTTTGAAATGTTGATTTTTGTGACCTCACAGATTGATGATCTGTCCCTGTACAAGCCGCTCAGCTTTTCCAACAGCAACAGATGAGTGCGTGGGGACGGGGGGGGGGCGACCCCCCTAGATAAAACAGAGCTGGTCTCTGGTGGTCTGAGGTCTTTAAACACACCTGCAGCTCGTGCTGCGTTCAGGGTTTACGAGGCGTTTGGCTGAGGGGGGCTGGTCTGGGAGGTCTCAGACCCCCCAGGACCCAGAAGGCTTCCTGTGAGGGCAGGACGCCCATATATGGGCAGCAGGCGGCTCCTGTTCCTGGAACATTCCACAGGCTCTGCAGCCGTTCCAGCTCTTCCTAACTTTTTCCTCTCGGCTCGATGCTTCTTTTCCAACGAAAACTGTCTTTTTCCTGTGCAAAACGTCAAAGTTTGTGAAAGTCTCCACTTCCTCGTCTCTGGACCTGCAGCAACAGCTTTTCTGATTAAATCTGATGATTATTGAACCATTAACATTCAAGAAGTTCAATTCAAACAAAAAAAATCAGATAAAAGGTGAAATGGAGTCAACGATTAAAATATGAGATTAAGAATAATCAAGAAAAGAAAAGAAGGTGGTTTTATATTTTTTATTGATTAATTAATTATAATAATAGTTGGTGATTAATGTGCTAATTGGAAACTAATCAATAAATCAACTAATCGTTGCTAGTGCAGCGTAACTGGAATATTTATTACTTTGGAAACAGACTTTTGTTCTTGTAATTTCTCAATTAGTAAATGATTAAAACATTAATAAATGTAAAGTTGATTATTTCTTATAATGTTTGTAGTATTGAATCATCACATCCAACAGGAAATAATCAGAGAACAGAAGCTGGAACCAGAGAATCTTTAAATAATAAATAATCAAACTCAAATCAAAAATGACTTCAATTAATTATTTATCGTAATAGTTTGTGATTAATGTGATATTTAAAACTAATCAATGAACTAATTTAGAACCATAGTTCTGTTCTTGTAATCTCTTAATTAGTAAATGATTAAACATTAATAAATGTAAAGTTGATTATTTCTGCTGATAATAATCATACTACTGAACCATCACATCCAAACAGAAATCTGAAGCTTTCAGAGCTTTTTATGTGTAAAACACATTTAACGTGTTTAAAACAACAACTTTACGTCTGTTTCAGGTTCAGTCGCTTTGCATCGAGAACGTTTAGTCGCTACAGGAAGTTTTAATCCTTCACTAATATTCTTCTTCTTCTTTCTCCTATCGCTGGTGAACAGGCGTTCCCAGAGAGACGGAGAAGGACAAGGAGTTCGCCGACTTCGACATCTTCGACGACCCCGAGTCTCCGTTCTCCACCTTCAACTTCCAGTACACCAACGAGGCCTTCACCCGCCTGCACGACCTCATGGAGTTCAACACGCTCAACAACCTGGAGGTCTGATCCTGACGTTCATCAATCATCAGATCACGTTAATCAACCATCAGATCACATTAATCAATTGTCAGATCACGTTAATCAATTGTCAGATCACATTAATCAACAATCAGATCACATTAATCAACAGTCAGATCACATTAATCAATCATCAGATCACGTTAATCAATTGTCAGATCACGCTAATCAATCATCAGATCTCATGAATCAATCATCAGATCACGTTAATCAATCATCAGATCTCATGAATCAATCATCAGATCACGTTAATCAATCTTCAGATAACACGTAGCTTCAGGCCACAGATGGGTTTATAATTGGATTTGTATTAATCAGTAAATGTTAAATTCAACAGGTCAAGCTAAACTCAGGTTTGACACAGAGCTGCAACTATTGATCTGATAATTAATCTGATTATTGATTAGGGGCTAGAGTAATTTTTACTGATAAAATGTCCAAATTCTCTGGTTCCAGCTTCTGTTCTCTGATTATTTCCTGGTTTCTTTATTCTCCTATGATGATCTACTGATGATCTTTGGGTTGTGGACAAACAAAGACATTTTAGCTTAAATGTGCAGCTTTGAGAATAAATCAGTGCATCGTCAGCATATCAAGAAATAGCCAGAAATGATTAAAATGTTTTAATGAAGATGTTCAGTGAAGAGAGCATGAAAACAACAAGTGGCCTAGAAAGGAGCCCTGAGGAACTCCTCAAACTGTGTTTTACCTAATAAATTAACTAGAGGATTTCACAGGAATCCTATAAATAAAGTTATTTTAAGAAGTTATTCACTAGAAAATATGGCACAAACTTTTGCTCATCAATCAATAATTGAATCGAGTCATTTTCAATTCTATAAAGAATGAATCTAACAGGTTAGTCCTGTTTTACTACGTAGTGTTTATTCATTGTGTGTAATTGTTCATATGTGCGTGTTTTCCGTGTCCAGGTGATTAAAGACGCCATCAAGGACTGCATCGTGTCCCGTAAGGAGAACCCGTCAGGAGCCGCTCATCCCTTCTCCCTCAGCGACATTCCCAAGAAGAGATTCCTCAAACGGGATAACAAACCCTGGAGCCTGCTGGGAAACGACAAATAACCTGAACCTCCACGCTGACTTTGGGATTTTAGGGATTTTTTATGTTCACGTTGACCCGTTATTGTGCTCAGCTCTGGATTCCAGATTAAAATCTGCGATAAAAGGATTTTGTAAAAAAGCCTAAAGTTTACCGATATATATAAATGTAAAAGAAAAAGCCTCATAATTGCATTTATACAGAAATAATTTTCATTGTGTTTTATCTGATTAATTAGATTCCTCCTTTTTGGGATCTGATGATTCCAGAGTCACATTCCGGCTCCAACGTTGATTCCTGCAGATTCACATGAAAACAAAAACTGTAAAAACTGGTGCAAATCATATTTTTGGTTCAATTAATTCTACTTAATGTTGAACTAATTCAACTTCCTGTTTTCTTCCAAATTGACCTCACACTTCCTTCCTAACTCATTTCCTTCCTTCAATCCTTCATTTCGTCTTCCATCCTTCCTAAACCAGAAGACAATTTTTTAGGTTTAAAAAAAATTGATTAAATTGACTAAAATCAAGAAAAAAAAAACTTGAAATAATCTACATCATCTTCTAGTTTAATAATAATAATAATAATAACAATAATAATAATTCTCCTCAGTCTTGTTCTGTAATTGCACCAAAACCAAAGTGATTTTCCGTGTTAATATTTGATGTTTCCCAGCGTCAGAGTTCAACACGTGTTCTACTCGTGTTCTACCCGTGTCTGAGATCACGCTAAGAACCTCTGACTGGTCCCAACACGTAACTCTGTTGGTTTGAGCCTCCGGCAGAAAAAAAGACAAAAACACAACTGGACACCGTAGAAACGTCTTCAGCTTCGTGTTGTTCAGCTTTTTTGTTTCAGTCCAGTTTCCTCCTCTCCTCGACCTCAGGTCACCAGGAGCAAAAAGAAAAGAGAAAAACAAATAAAAGGATCCGACGTGGAATTTCACACACTACACCTACACCTGCAGCTCCGGAGGCTCCGGAATGTGACACTACACGGAATCCTGCAGGAGCCGGAATTTACCCAGAAACCCCTGAGACGCCTGAAGAGTCACTGGGTCACGCTGGGTGGAGGTTTTACCTTCACATTCGATGTTTTCTGTCTTTTTCTTTAAATGTTTCACTTTATGTTCTTTTTAAAAAAGGGAAAATCCACTTTTTAAGCTTCTTGTTGAGCGAGAGGATGTAACCCTAACCCTAACCCTAACCCTAACCCTAACCCTAAACCCTAACCCTAAACCCTAACCCTAACCCTAACCCTAACCAACGAATAAACCTGAACGATGGGGAAACCAGTGGCGTGCACTTCCCTATTGGAAGCCAAAATGTGTGCTAAAGTGCCCTTTTGGGAGCTAAGAACCATGTTAAAGTGCCCTATACAAGCCAAATCACATGTTGAAGTGACCTCTTGGGAGCCAAGACATGTGCTAAAGTGCCTTTTTGGAAAAATATGTTAAAATGTCCTCTAGCAGAAAAAGGCTGTTTTGGGAGCTAAAACCCACGTTAAAGAGCCCTCTTGGAAGCAAGATGTGTTTTAAAGTGCCCTTTTTGGAAGTAAACAGTATGTTAAAGTATCCTCTAGCAGCCATAAAGCATCTTAAAGTGCCATTTGGTAGCTAATAGCATGCTAACATGTCTTCTTCTTCTTCTTCTTCTTCTTTTTTCCTGTGTTTCTCCTTCAAAAGTTCAGTTCTCGCTCTGGTTGCAACGTTTAAAGTTTCATGTTGTACGTTGAATATTTATGGTTTAAAAAGCACCAGGATTCATCTCATCATTTATCTGTGCATTTTCTCTCTGAAGCTTCTAGAAACATCAGATCGTTAAGCGTCCTCGTTAACACTAACGAGCTGCTCCTCCTGATTGGCTGATTGTAAACGACAGTGTGGAGGGTTTTTTTTTTGGCTTTTTTAAGACACAGTTTCTGGATGTGTTTTCCTGTGGATTCCTATAACGAGTATTTAAAACTCTGACTCTTCACGTTACGGGACCTTTAAACGTGTTAATTGGTGACGTTTCTACTCAGACTTTTGGAGAAGCTCGTAGTCACTGCTTAAATGTTTTCTCCATATTTCTTCATGGTTTTAGGCGTTTTTTCTCCTTTTTTAATCTAGTTACATGTTTACAGATGTTTAAGACGTTTTAGGGAATAAAGTGGTTAATTCAGACGTAGAGCTTGGATCATTAGTCTGTGTTTAAAGCTGGTGACGTACATGTGCATCATGAAAGTTAAGTAAATAAAAGAGAGATTTCATCTTCTGTGTCATGTTTTCTGTCCAAATATTTGAGCGAGTGGATTTGTCCTGAAAACAACGTCTGTTTCCTTCTGTTCCACGAGATGAGTTTTAAAAGCGTGGTGAAATAATAGAGTCCGATAAAGCGTGTTTTTAGTGCGTTTGAGAGGAGGAGAAACTTCAGATCTGCTTTTTACTCAGATCAGTTTCAGGGATTTCTTCTGCCTGAGGAAAGTTCTGGTTTCTCCTGAAGAAACGTGAGAACTTTTTTTTAATTCCATTTTTTCCTCCTTAATATTCTATTTAACGTTTCAGACTTAAAGAAAAGAACAACAGACACAACAGCCAATAGGAAGCCAGAAATACCTGGTAGAGAAATATGAGAAAATGAATAAAATAAATCAATAAAAAAAAAAACAACTCAGAAAAACGAAATCAGATACGAACCCAGAAAATAAGGTGAAAAAGGGGAAATATAAAAAAACAGTAGAATAAATGAATCCGGATAAATTGGTGAATTTTCCCTTTAAATGAACATTCTGTGACTTTGATCCACTCTGAATGTTCAGGTCTATTTTTATTATTTGTTGTGTTATAATAAATTTCTTACGTGTTCAGTAAAAACAAACCTCAAACACCAACAGCTTCGTTTTCATCACGTGAGACGACTCATTACCTGAAAACTCATTTTTTCTGCGGCACGCCTGCACAATGACAGGGAGGTGTGTGTGTGTGTGTGTGTGTGTGTGTGTGTGTGTGTGTGTGTGCCACTGCTTCCTGCCTCCTTTGATGTTCTGACTCATTCACATAGCACAGACGGGTTGGGGCGCACAAACCAGGACTGGTGCACGCAACTTGTGTGTGTGTGTGTGTGTGTGTGTGTGTGTGTGTGAATGACAGAAGAAAAAAGGTTTGCATGTTATATGAGTGAGTCTGTGGGTTGGGGAGTGACGTGCACACGGGGGGTTTGGTGGAGCTGGATGTGTTCTCAGGTGCATTTTAAAGTGTCCTCTGGGAGCCAAAATGGCCTTTTTGGAACTGGAAAGTTCTTTAAAGTGCAGCAAAATGTGTTCTAAAGTGCTCTCTAGGAGGCTTAACACAAGATAAAGTTCCCTTTTGCAAGTCAAAATGCATGTGAAAGTATTCTCTAGAAAACATGACGTGCTAAAATATTTTCTAAAGAGCCAAACCACATGCTAAAGTGCCTCTAGGACCCAAAACATTTGCTAAAATATCCTATTGGAGCCAAAACCTGTGCTTGAGTTCCCTGTAGCAGCCTAAATGTGTTCGAAAGAGCTTCACATGAGCTAAAGTTCCCTTTTTGGCAGTAAAAAAGTAACTGAAGAGCTTTCTAGCAATCAAAATATATTCTAACGTGCCCTTTCTGAGCCAATACGCATGCTAAAGTGCACTCTTGCAAGTCAAAATGCACGTTAAATATCCTGTAGAAGCTGCAACCTGAGTTCCCTCTAGCAGCTTAAATGCTCTAAATGCTAAAACGTAGGTTAAAGTGCTTCTTCACTATATGAGCCCTTTTTGTCATTTTCACTGCCCTCCAAAACTTCTGTGCATGCTCCTGTGCATATGTGTGTGTGTGTGTGTGTGTGTAGACTCCCATTCATACGTTCATCCTCCACTAATCTGTTATGACGTATGCAGACGTCTCAGTGAGAAAATCTTCCTCATGCTTCTGAAACTGATCCTCCCAGGGCCTGACGTGTGTGTGTGTGTGTGTGTGTGTGTGTGTGTGTGTGTGTGATCCTTTCCTCTCCCATCCTTCAGGAGCCAGACAGGCCAGATAAGTCAATAAAACTCCCCCTTTAATAAAAACACAAATGAATCAATGAAGCAGACGAGTGTCTCCACTTCCCAGAAAAACGTGTGTGTGTTTCTGAACTCGTTGCCTCTGGATATTATTAATATAATTGTTACGATGATTATTTTTTCTTCTTTATTGCTCAGGCTGTAACGTCACAGCAGACCCGGGCTCACAGCCTGAATCTTAATACGTGCCATGAAAAGAAAAAAGAAAAGAAATTGCAGGTCCCAGAAAAACCTCAATTGTTCTTGCAGTTGCAGCAACAAGCAGAGATGAGTGTGTGTTCGTGCCACGTGTGTGTGTGTGTGTGTGTGTCTGACATGCTGCTGACCACAGCCCACCCATCACTGCCAGTATAATAAATACAGACACCACCAGAAAGAGGTGAATCAACACACACACACACACACACACACACTCACTCCGTTTGCATTCCAGCAGTAGGAGAAATCCCAGATTTCATCACAGATGAAGATCCTTTATTTCCCACTAATGCAACACTTTGTTTAATCTGCAGCAGAAACCTGATCAGATGTTTTCTGATTAATAATTATAATAATTATTTAATCTGCAGGTTATTTGTCTGTCGTTGAGTGTCTGTCGATGCTTTTATGTCGTGCTCGTCTTCTCTTAAACTCAAGAAATCATGAACTGAACTTTGTAAGAAAAGAAAACCTCCTGAACTAAATGATTACGGTAACAGCGTCTATTTATAGACTTGACTGATGTTGGAGCTTCAGGCTTCGTTCTGCCTTCAGGATAAAAACCACTGGTGTCGCAATAAATACCAGTTACTTAAAGCTTTCTCCATTCTTCATGCCTTGCTCACCTGCCCTGATCAGGTTTTCTTCTTCTTCTCATGCTATATATAGATTTTACTTTCAGCAGCGTAATTAGTGTGTTAGGGTGTTGTCTTTTCTAAAAAATGCACAAACGGACTTTTAAATGACAAGAAACCAACATGAGCACTAAATGTACATTTTCAGAGACCTGATGAATGATTCTTAAAACTGTATTTTAAAAAGTGTTTGACTTTCCCATCTTGTCAAACCATATGTCATACATATATATATTTATTAGAAACAACATGAATAGTAATTGACACTGAGCTCATGATGTATAACGAACAACTAAGTAAACATGATTAATTTATATATATATGTGTGTGTACACACACATATATACATATATATATATACACAAATACATATACATACATATATATACACATACACACATATAGTGTAGCAGCTCTGTATTTTCCTCATCAGTAATGTTATTAGTGGTGTGTCATCTCTCTCTAGCGGCTACAACAGGAACTGCAGCCACTGACTTTACACCTGCCTAATATAATCTAAAGATGATATATTATTTAGTATATTATATTTGTGTGGAAAAAATGTCCATAGTTATTTAATGTTAACAACAAAAATAATATATAAAAATAAAATTACATTTATTTAATATTTCTATATATTTGTGTATCAGCTCTTTTCCTGTCAGTGCTGTTATTAGTGGTGAGTGATCTCCCTCTAGCGGCTACAACAGGAACTGCAGCCACTGACTTTACACCCTCTAAAGATGATTTAGTATATTATAATTTGGTGGAAAAAATGTCCATAGTTATTTAATGTTTACCGCAAAAATAATAAGCATTTTATATAAAAATAAAATTATATTTATTTAATATTTCTATATATTTGTGTATCAGCTCTTTTCCGGCCAGTGCTGTTATTAGTGGTGAGTGAGCTCCCTCTAGCGGCTACAACAGGAACTGCAGCCACTGACGTCACACACTCCCGCCGACAGAGGGCGGAAGTAAAAAAAAATACACACACACACACAAGAAGAAGGAGAAGAAGTCAGGAAGCTGACACCACAGCGCACACACACACACGCACACACACACACACACACACCGAGGCCTGGCTGTTTCACTCGGACACCGACATGTCTAGAAACACCGTGTCCGCCCGCTTCCGGCGCGTGGACGTGGACGAGTACGACGAGAACAAGTTCGTGGACGAGGAGGACGGAGCCGAGACCCAGCTGGGCCCGGACGAGGCGGAGGTGGACTCCCTGATCCGGCAATATCCTTCAGCCGGTTCCGACCCGGTTCCTGTCTGCACAGTGATGAGGATCGGGTTATTGTATGTGTCTGGTTCCGGTTCTGATCCAGAACCTTCAGAGTGTCTGTTGTTAACGTAGACATTCTCCTGGTTTGGGATGAAAAGGGTTCGGATTCGGCCTAACCCGAACCTCTTTTTATCAGGATTTACTGTGATTGGGCTTTTTCCGAGGTCACGTGACGTGTAGTAGGTGAACAGGTATGACAGGTGTGACCCAAAGACTAGACATAGTTATTATAACTCAGAATGCTTAGTATCTGAATGAAAGAACCTTTCATTCTAAAATGTCCAGATTCTCTGGTTCCAGCTTCTGTTCTGTTTATTTCCTGTTCAATCTTCAGCTTTTAGGAACCACTGATGAACATTTAATGAACCAAATATCAACCAATAGAAGAACTGACTTACTGAACTAATTAGACCTTTATAGGATGATCATTAACATTATTATGGATCAATACTACTATATAAAGGCATGTGCGGGTTATAGTAGAGCTGCAATAACTAATCAATCAGTGCCAACCATCACATTAATCAACTATTCTGATGATCAATTAACCAATTAGATTCATTTATTAGGAAATGTTCAGATTCTCTGGTTCCAGCTTCTGTTCTCTGATTATTTCCTGATTTCTTTATTCTTCTATAATTATATTATATTATGTATTTTTATTATTATTATTATTATTATTACATCTATAATCATGATGTCAAACAGCAGATGATTCATAAACAGATTTAACCTTTTGTATAAATTCTGATTCTGACCCACATCCTGAGACCAGAACCAGAATAAAACGTCTCTTACCTTCACGTCCTGACCCGGAACATCCGAGCTGGACCGACCTGAATCCAAAGACCAGATACCGATGGACACGGTTTCCTCATGTTTCCGGTCCTGTTTCTTCTGGACCCGTCCGGCACCGCCCCGGTCCCGAAGAGTCCTGGATACACCAGGGGGGTTCGACCCAAAAGTTCTCAGACCTGGTCCAGGTCAGTCGTTCCGGACCCTCCTCCAGACAAACCAACGTCTCCCGGTTCCTTCAGCATCAGTTCTGCGGGTTTTCGTTCCAATTAAGGACCAATGTGGGTCAGCAAGGCTCTGAACTAAATCCTGGACCCGGAGAGTCCAGAACCTGGACTCAACAACACGAACAGAATCCGCAGCGACAAAAACCAGGTTCTCCAAACCAGACCAGCTGATGAAGGTCCATCATCATCATGGATGCGGGTCTGAGGAGTCCAGCAGAGTCCGGTACCGGGTCCGGTCTCCATGCGTGAAACATGACTCATAGATTGACTGACTAGACACACCTGGTCCTTCTTCCTCGGTGGTGTTTCCTCATTACGTCACAGTGTAGCTGAGCTCCCCCTACAGGCCGCTGCTGCCATTACACCGCGGCTCCTCCCAGTGAAACCAGTATGACCCAGCACAGGACAGAACCCCCTTCATTAGCCTCCGTGAAGACCTCCTCCTCCTCCTCCTCCTCCTCATTCTCTCCATCTTCATCCTTCTGGACCTCAGAGCAGTTTTTGAAACCAACTTATTAACAAACTGGAACTGGAACCACCATCTGCCTTGAACTGGTTCACATTCTCCCTCAACCTCAGGATTTTATTAATCATGGTCCAGACTCGCTGGTCCTGTGGCGTCCCCCAAGGTTCCATCTTAGGTCTTCTCTTATTCTCCGTATACATGTTCCTCCTTGGCGAGATCTTTCAGAAACTTCTCATTTCGCTGACGACACTCTGCTTTATCTTCACCTCCACCTGAAGCCCGATGATGAACCATCATCACCTACATCACCAGTTCCACAGCAGTGGATCAGCAGTAAAACAGAATTCCGTCTTTCTGGTCCATCCTGATACTAAACAGTCTTGATAACCTCTAGACATCATCAGACCACATGTTTAAACCGTGGGTTTATTTTGATAAACCAGTAAATTCTGTAGTAAATCCTTCAGTTCCTGCCTTAAACTGAATAAACTAAAAAGTCAATAACAGAACTAGTAGCATCCTTAACGTCCCTGCACAGGAAACCTGATGGAGGCGTTACAGGCCGTCCTGAAGAACCCACCAATCAACACCAAAAACCAGAACGTCAAGGTGGGTTCAGGTCCATTTCTCTAACTTGCTGTTTGTTGGTAAATTCTTGTTCAAATCGAATACAAATCGATGTAAATCCATCATTTCACTTCTGGTCATGTCTGATCACAAACAACCTGCTGACTGTGTTGTGTTGTGCTGTCCAGGACCGGGCTGAGGGTCTGGTTCTGAAGGTTCTCAGCGCCTTCAAGAGCAGCGACATCGAGAAGGGCGTCCAGTCGCTGGACAAGAACGGCGTGGACCTGCTGATGAAATACATCTACAAGGGCTTCGAGAGGCCGTCGGAAAACAGCAGCGCCGTCCTCCTGCTGTGGCACGAGAAGGTGGAGACGAGATTTAGGAAGTTAAATCTGAGAGTATGAAGGAGAGGGAAGATCCAAAGATGTATTCTTCCTCATCAGCTTTGTCCTTAAATAAACTGATGAAGGCTCGAAGAGACGAATCCTGACCCACCTGGGATGGTCATGTGACCACCTGGAACGGTCATGTGACCACCTGCTGTGGTCATGTGACCACCTGGAACGGTCATGTGACCAGCTGGTGTGGTCATGTGACCACCTGGAACGGTCATGTGACCACCTGGTGTGGTCATGTGACCACCTGGTGTGGTCATGTGACCACCTGGAACGGTCATGTGACCACCTGGAACAGTCATGTGAATATTTTATCAAATGAGGAATAAATTTATCATCTATCCTTGTTACTGTCTACATTTTTAAAAATCCATTATTAGTAATATTAAAAGCAACTTTTATTTACTTTGACATGAAGTTACTCACTGTTTTAATTTTACAATCTTGTGTTGTGTGTTCATTTAACATTTCTCAGATTTTTTGGAGAGTGACAGAATATAGAATTATAGAATATTAATGATCAGCTCCTGTGTTTCAGGCTCTGGCTGCAGGAGGAGTCGGCAGCATCGTCAGAGTCCTGACAGCGAGGAAGACGGTGTAGGAGGAGGAGGAGGAAGAGGAGGAAGAGGAAGAGGAGGTGGAGGAGGAAGAGGAGGAGGAAGAGGAGGAGGAGGAGGAAGAGGAGGAAGAGGAGGAGGAAGAGGAGGA
Organism: Eupleurogrammus muticus; assembly: GCA_036785175.1. Classification (NCBI taxonomy): domain Eukaryota; kingdom Metazoa; phylum Chordata; class Actinopteri; order Scombriformes; family Trichiuridae; genus Eupleurogrammus; species Eupleurogrammus muticus. The sequence continues at coordinate 3,843,015 of JAYKQN010000027.1, read as the reverse complement.
GGAGGAGGAGAAGGAGGAAGAGGAGGAAGAGGAGGAGGAAGAGGAGGAGGAAGAGGAGGAGGAGGAGGAGGAAGAGGAGGAGGAGGAGGAAGAGGAAGAGGAGGAGGAGGAGGAGTCACCCTCTCATCCAACATGGCAGAGTGAAGGAAATAAAAACTCTATTTACAACTCAACAGATTATTTTAACTTTAAGGCGAAATCTAGAAAATAATTTGGTTCTAATTTGTTTAAACAAAAATCATTTATTTGGTGAAATTTTCCTTTTCGAGTGAGTTCATGAAACTTTATTCGTAGCAGCTATTTTTAAGTAAACTTCACATAAACCGTTCGTGACTCAACGTTCACATCAAACGTTTCATGAACGTTGAAGACAGAATCTGATTTTATTTTTATTTTTCCATCAGGAAGTTTCTACTCAGTGACGACTTTTTCTGCTGAATTCATCCAGAAATAAAACAAACAAACGAAACTTCCTGATAGATAAAAAGAAAAACATCAGATTCTATAAACAGTGAAAAGCACAGCAGGATGAAGGTGACTCATCATCATCATCATCATCGTGTCAGGATTATTACCCATAATGCATCTCCACTTCCACTCGTTTTAATCCCACTTTCACGTCCTGCTAATGTGTGTGTGACGTGGTTTCACGAGGATTTTCTCCTCCAGTTTATTCTCCTCTCCTACGTTATGTTCAACAGGAAACTAATCTGGGATTATCAGAGACACCAACTCTGCTCCATAGAAACGGTTTTAGTTTTCGCTTTGCAGAAATCAAAGTGCATCAGATGCTACGCGTTCGGTCTCATCATCCACTTTCTGACATTTTAAAACTTCTGTCGAGCTTCGTTTCATACGCGTTTGTTCGTGTTCGACGTCTCTTCTGCAAATGTGTCGTGTTTTTGTACTGAATGAGGTTAAATTTATAAAAAGAGGAAAAACTCCCTCCTCACACTGTAAGACATAAAACATTTATAATTCCCGTATATTTTATAGAATGAGGAGAAAGATGAACATGTTCAGTTTCTTGTTTCTGCCTTATGAGGTTAATTATGTGTCTGTTGCCAAATGATTTTATTTTGCTTTAATGGGACTAATGTAGTTGACTGTAGTTACTGGTGTTTTAATGGTGTAAATTAACTTTAAAAAACGTTTTACAGCTTAAAACGGCTGAATCTTAATTTAACGTCGAGGTAGTGGCGAGGAGTTAATCCATGGTAATAATGATCCACACTGACTAAAGGTTTTTATATTTACACGTGAGCTCCTCATCATGTCTGAATATTTCACTGTTCTAGTCAGACGCTGTCGACCAGGGACAAACAAACTGCCTTACTCCAGTATTTTGACAAAGAAATAAAGTAAAACTGTCGTATTAACAGATAATTTGTCCTTTTCTTTCACACACGGACTTTAAGCTGCTTTTTTTGTCGTACATGTTAATACAGTTTTATTACAAAAGGATGCAGTAGGTACAAGTATAGAAACACGTATGTACAAGTCATAAAAATAAAATACATCTTGGTCTGATCAGAACGTTTCAACAACCAGCACCGCTTCAGTAAAGTGGGAACATCCAAGCTCGTCCCAATAAGTTAATGACAGGAACACGGCGCCTTCTGCTCCACGCGCTGAGTATGTACACGTCTGTTTCATGAGAGGGTTGTACGGCAGGAAATAACCAGTCACCAAAACGTAATGTTCAGTTCATAATGAGTCGATTAATTAACTATTACGTTAATTAGCACAAACTTTGAGTCATTTATTTAGGGATAAAATGTCCAGATTATTCTTCTATAATAGTAAACTGATGATCTTTGGGTTGTGGACAAAAAAAGACATTTTAGCTTCAATCTGCAGCTTTAGAAACACTGATCAACATTTTACACCATTAATAAACCAAAATAATCGATTAATCGCTGCAGCTCCACCAATAAAAAAGCCTCATTTGTGTGTTTGTCTATTTCAGAGCTGCAAAGATTAGTTATATAATCAATCACATTAATCACCAACTTTTTAAATCATCAATTATTGGTTTTGAACCGTTTTTACTGATAAAATGTCCAGATTCTCTGGTTCAGCTTCTGTTCTCTGATTATTTCCTGGTTTCTTTATTCTTCTATAATAGTAAACTGATGATCTTTGGGTTGTGGACAAAAAAAGACATTTTAGCTTCAGTCTGCAGCTTTAGAAACACTATGATGATCATCACTATGATGGGTTAACACCTTGTCGTGCATGAAATAAGAATCCTGTCAAATTGCGTGACAATGTTATTTTGGGAAAAAAATCAATGAATCTTTGGTCTCCAAGGTCCACAAGCAATTTGACTCGTGCTTCCTGAAGTGATGATTCCAGGATCCAGAGCCACAAACAGCAAACAGCCCCCCCCCCCGTCCTTAAAGTGCTCAGTAGGGGTAGGCGGACACGGCGATGTAGACGATGAAGGTGGTCTGGTAGTCCAGGCCGCCCCCCCGGCCGTAGGACAGGGCCCTGACCTTCATGCGGTAGGTGCGGGGCTCCCTGAGCGGCCGCGTGGTGAACAGCACGCCCTTCGGCTGCTCGTCGCGCAGCGCGAACGGCAGCGACGCGTCGGCGTCCACGGCCGAGAACGACGTCCTGGGGTGCACCACGCCGTCCTGCGTGTAGGCCACCAGGCGGATCAGGTCCTGGTTCTGGGCGATGCCGAACGGCAGCGACAGCAGCTTGTACTCCAGCGCGTACGGGCTCAGGGAGCAGTCCACGTCGTTGGGGGGGCAGGACTTCAGGCAGAAGCTGGGGGGGGGACGCCATCAACACAGGAAAACACAGGAAACACCACAGTTAGAATCTAAGAACACAGGAAACCTAAGGGATTCACTCTAAAAACTACATCTTTAGTAATATTCTCTCTACATTTGTGTAACAGTGGCGTCATTTTAGTTTAAGACACAGTGTTAGTGTTGGAACAATTTGAAGATTGTAAATTAAAATGCAGCAATTTGGTGACATTTGACAGTAAAATCAAGATGTTTTATATTATTAATTATTACTATTATTGATTACAGAAAATATTCTTCAAGTTATTTTATGATCCTCAGTGGATTTATAGCATTTATGGAACAATAATTTTATTACTCAGTGAACTTTGCACTGTAGATAATTTAGATTATTTCAAGTTTCAGTGTTTTTAGTTTTAAATTAAGTATTTTTATATGTAGTAAAACACAATTTTAGTCTGTTTTTTCCAACATTCTAACTCTATTTAACATAAACAGATTCTGTCTCTTCTGTATCTCCTCACATGTTGTAGATTTATTCTGATTCCAGGTTTAAGTCCAATAACCTTTGTGTTTGTACAGATATTCCACATTTATCATCATTTAGAGCAGGAAACCTAAACGGTTCATATTCATCATCAAATGTGACATTTCTTATGTTAGAAACAGCATCTATCACCAAATGTGTTTTTATCATTAAATTCAGAGCGAGTCAACTTTAGAAACATCATGAATGATAAATAAACCTGAGTTTAAGTTATTAAGTTATTAAGCTATGGACTAATAATTCATCTTTCAACTCTTATTAATCATTAACTTTGCATTGCAGATAATTGAGCTCATTTCAAGTTTCTTTTTCACGTTGTTGTATAAAGTTATTTGTACTGAAACACAATGTTCGATTATTTATGAATTATTCCAACCATTGTTAACATCAAACATTTGGTTTGTTTTAACCACGTGTTCGTGCTGCGTCGATCCTGTGTGTCAATAAAGTTTTTACCCGGTGACAGCGTCTCTCTGGTAGTTGGGGGGGCACGGCGTGTCGATGCACTCGTAGCTTCCTCTCATGTTGAAGCACATCTGGTTGGATCCACACTGGATGTTCTGCTCCACACACTCGTCCACATCTGGAGACGCAGAAAACAGCGGAAACACGTCACAGCTGGTCACGTGACCACGGGGAAAACGTTAGGATCGTGTTCTCATGTCCTCATGTCCTTCATGTTCTAATGTTCTCATGTTCTCATGTTCTAATGTCCTCATGTTCTAATGTTCTCATGTTCTCATGTTCTAATGTCCTCATGTTCTAATGTTCTCATGTTCTAATGTCCTTCATGTTCTAATGTTCTCATGTTCTCATGTTCTCATGTCCTCATGTTTTCATGTTGACATGTCGTCATGTCCTCATGTTCTCATGTCCTCATGTCCTCATGTCCTCATGTTGTCATGTTCTCATGTCCTCATGTTCTCATGTTCTAATGTTCTCATGTTCTAATGTCCTCATGTCCTCATGTCCTCATGTCCTCATGTTGTCATGTTGTCATGTTCTCATGTCCTCATGTCGTCATGTCCTCATGTTCTCATGTTCTAATGTTGTCATATCCTCATGTTCTCATGTTCTATTGTTGTCATGTTCTCATGTCCTTATTTTCTCAAGTTCTAATCTTCTAATGTTGTAATGTCCTCATGTTCTCATCTCCTCAAGTCCTCATGTTCTCATGTTTCCATGTTGACATGTCCTCATGTCATCATGTTCTCAAGTTCTAATCTTCTAATGTTCTCATGTCCTCATGTTCTAATGTCCTCATGTCCTCATGTTCTAATGTCCTCATGTTCTCATGTTCTAATGTTCTCATGTTCTCATGTTCTAATGTTCTCATGTTCTCATGTCCTCATGTTCTCATGTTCTAATGTTCTCATGTTCTCATGTTCTAATGTTCTCATGTTCTCATGTCCTCATGTTCTCATGTTCTCATGTTCTAATGTTCTCATGTTCTCATGTCCTCATGTTCTCATGTTCTAATGTTCTCATGTTCTCATGTTCTCATGTTCTAATGTTCTCATGTTCTCATGTCCTAATGTTCTCATGTTCTCATGTTCTCATGTTCTCATGTTCTCATGTTCTCATGTTCTCATGTTCTAATGTCCTCATGTCCTCATGTCCTCATGTCCTCATGTTGTCATGTTGTCATGTTCTCATGTCCTCATGTCGTCATGTCCTCATGTTCTCATGTTCTAATGTTGTCATATCCTCATGTTCTCATGTTCTATTGTTGTCATGTTCTCATGTCCTTATTTTCTCAAGTTCTAATCTTCTAATGTTGTAATGTCCTCATGTTCTCATCTCCTCAAGTCCTCATGTTCTCATGTTTCCATGTTGACATGTCCTCATGTCATCATGTTCTCAAGTTCTAATCTTCTAATGTTCTCATGTCCTCATGTTCTAATGTCCTCATGTTCTCATGTTCTAATGTTCTCATGTTCTCATGTTCTAATGTTCTCATGTTCTCATGTTCTAATGTTCTCATGTTCTCATGTTCTAATGTTCTCATGTTCTCATGTTCTCATGTCCTCATGTTCTCATGTTCTAATGTTCTCATGTTCTCATGTTCTAATGTTCTCATGTTCTCATGTCCTCATGTTCTAATGTTCTCATGTTCTCATGTTCTCATGTTCTCATGTCCTCATGTCCTCATGTTCTAATGTCCTCATGTCCTCATGTCCTCATGTCCTCATGTTCTCATGTTCTCATGTTCTAATGTTCTCATGTTCTCATGTTCTCATGTTCTAATGTTCTCATGTTCTAATGCCCTCATGTCCTCATGTCCTCATGTCCTCATGTCCTCATGTTCTCATGTTCTCATGTTCTCACCCTGACAGGTCTTTCCGTTGCTCATGAGGCGATACCCAGCAGGACAAAGACACCTGTGACTTCCTGGTGTGTTCATACACTCGTGTTGACAGGTGTCCCTCAACACACACTCATTGATGTCTGTTGGTGACACACACACACACACACACACACACACACACACACACACACACACACACACACACACACACACACACACACACACACACACACACACACACACACACACACACACACACACACACACACACACACACACACACACACACACACACAAACACACACAATAACAAATCAGTGAATATCAGACAGGATATTGATTATTAGTGAATTTAAGGAGCAGTGACTATTCTCATAAGGCCTGATTCACATGAATACAGCATAAATACAGCAGAGACGTATTTGTACTTTATATAATTGCACATAAACATTTTGTGCAGCAGCAGGAGATGAAGTGAAGCTGTTTATCATCAGTACGATGAAAATGTGCTGGATTTACATTATGTTGTAGAACAACAAAGAGCAGGAACCGACTTTAAGGAAAAACTGAATTGTTATTTATATATATATATATATACTCGTTCCCTAGCTCGTTCCCTAGCTCGTTCCCTAGCTCGTTTCCTCCCTCCCTCGTTCCCTAGCTTGTTCCCTAGCTCGTTTCCTCCCTCCCTCGTTCCCTAGCTTGTTCCCTAGCTCGTTTCCTCCCTCCCTCGTTCCCTAGCTTGTTCCCTAGCTCGTTTCCTCCCTTCCTCGTTCCCTAGCTCGTTTCCTCCATATTTACCCCAGCATCGTCCTCCTCGGGACTCAAACCCCTCCCGACAGGAGGACAGGCCCCGCCCCCCGGGCTCTCTGCGGCCCCGCCCCCTGGCCGCGGCGTGGGCGTGGTGGCTGAGTGACGTCAGGCCGTAGCCGTACGAGTAGCCGTAGCCGTCGTATCCTGGCAACCGCTCCAGCCCCGCGCACGATTTGCCGTCGCCTAGCAACCGGCGACCCGGCGGGCACGAGCAGCGGAAGCTGCCGGGGGTGTTGATGCACAGCTGGGCACACGGGGGGGGGCGGAGCTCACACTCATTAATGTCTGACCAGCACCGGGGGGGGGGAGGAGGAGAAGGAGAAGGAGAGAAAGGAGGAGAAGAAGAAGAAGAAGGAGGAGAAGGAGGAGGAGAAGAAGGAGAAGAAGAAGAAGAAGAAGAAGGAGGAGAAGAAGAAGAAGAAGGAGGAGAAGAAGAAGAAGAAGGAGGAGGAGGAGAAGAAGAAGGAGGAGGAGAAGAAGAAGAAGAAGGAGAAAAAGAAGAAGAAGAAGGAGGAGAAGAAGAAGAAGAAGAAGAAGGAGAAGAAGTAGGAGGAGAAGAAGAAGAAGAAGAAGTAGGAGGAGAAGAAGGAGAAGAAGAAGAAGAAGAAGAAGGAGGAGAAGAAGAAGAAGAAGGAGGAGGAGGAGAAGAAGAAGAAGGAGAAGGAGGAGGAGAAGAAGAAGGAGAAGAAGAGTGGATACGTCATTACCAGTAAACACCAATACATTGTCATTAAATGTATTGATATATTCACATTTGTTTTTCTGTGAAGGTAATGACTTAAACTCTGAAATATTAAATTCAGATTGTGCTTCACACATTGAAATAAAATATAATTCATATTTAATATCAAATATGATCCATGTTTAATATGCAGTATGTCAAATATAATGAATATATATATATATATATATATATATATATATATATATATAAATATAATGAATATTTGACATGTGACAGATGTGTCCACGCTGCAGAAAGTGAAATCTCAACAGGTGAAAACATCTTGTTTGGTACAATTATTTTTTATTCCAATGCTAAGTAGAACAGGCAGATAATTTACCTTATTTCAAAGTTTTTCCCTGATTTGCATCAATTCTGTCTTGTTTTAAAAAAACACTTAAATTAAATTGACTTAAAATAATATAGTTGATTTTAGTCAATAAAATCGTTGTTGTTATTTTTTTAAACAAGACAAATAAAACAAAACTCATTAAAAAATGTGAAATAAGATAAATTAGAAAAGATATAATTATTTTAAGATAATTCTATTTTAGTTTGAACCAATTGTACCAAACAGGCCATTTTCCTTGTTAAGCTCATGTATTTTTGCAGCGTGAAGTTAAGAGTCAGAACAGAGTTTGTTGCCATCACAAAGCCAGAAACACTCATGAAGAAGAAAAGGAGACAGATGTTGGCAGATGTGAGGAGACGGTGCTGGTCCTTATTTAACTCGTCCTTTCTCTCCCTGCCTCCTGGTTCTACAGAACAAACAGACTAAAGAAGCTGACTCCATGCAGCGCCTCTGCAAAAACAACACGCTCCTTTGCTTTAAACGTCATTCATTAGTCAGCAGTTTGATTCAGATTTTTTTGTTACAGCATTTTTAGTTTAAGCGAGCGAGTCAAGAGCACTGGCCAAAGTGAGAAAGCAGAAGGGTAGTTTAAGCAGAGCAGGCCCAAAGCTTTAAATATGACAGAAACAACACACAAATGCAGACAAACAGAAGCCAGAAGCATTAAAACACCTTTAAAAGACAAAATATGTTGAATTCCTGCTTCATCAGCAGCAGAAAAACATTCAGATCCGTTAATGAAGTAATATCTGAATTTCTTTATAATTCACTTCAGAATTGTATTTTCTCTAGTTTCATAAAGTGAGGCTGTGACTGACATCATTATTAAATACATTTAACAGTTAATATATTAGCAGAACTTCATAGTGTAGAAAATAAATCTAAATCTAAAAATATATCAAATACATATGTGATATATATAAATAACTGATGGTTGTAAATAAAGCTGAGTGTAATGAGTGAGCAGAGATCAGCCTCATTGATGATGCACATGGCTCATTTTTGCAGTTTAATAAATTTAAGGTGGTTTTAAATTTTAATCTCTACAATTCCACATAGTAAAATAAATGACCTTCTCAATGTCAACATTATAGATTTTTTTTTAATATTACTATTATTTTATTTCGATATATATATTTTTCTTTTATAAATTATAAATGAAGCTGAAGGCTGACGTACCCAGGCAGGGCCGGCCCACCCCCTGCGACCTGTACCCCCGTGGACAGGTACAGTGGTAGCTGCCTCTGGTGTTCTCACAGATCTGGTTGTATCTGCACTGGTGAGTTCCATCTCTGCACTCGTCAATATCTGCAGCACAACCACAGAAATAGCTCATATTTGCAAACAAAATGAATAAATAAATAAATACAGTATATCGTCACCCTTAAAATAATGGCTCATTTGTTCTATCAGTGAATCAGCTTTGTGATGTCACTAACATTAAAAAAGTGACTTTATTCAACTTAACACCAGGATTAAACTGTCAGGTCCCTTTTTCCATCACTTTCCCAGGTCTTCTTTGTCTGTTTTTATCTGGCAAATTGTCAATAAATGATGACACCTAATGAGCATCACTTCATATCTACTTTTAACTGCAGGAAATTATTTTTCTGATCACATTTAAACAGCTGTTCAATACAGAAAATGTGTCCAGTTCATCAGGTTTTAAGGAAACATAAAACAGGACATCATCAGCATACAGTTTGACATTCATGATGCTGCATTTTAGTAGCATCAACTACCAACAAATAACAACAATCATCTCAGCAATTATTACTGATAAAAAAAATAATCCACTAGTTAGTTTTTCTATGATCCCTGAACATTCTAGTGACTTTATTCATCTTTAACCTGGATTAAACTGTCCTTTCATTCCACAGTGAAAACTCTAAAGTTAAATTAAACTTTTCCATCACTTTCCCAGGTTCTTCTTTCCTGTTTTTTATTGAACGTAACTCATCAACATCCAGTTTTGACTTTTAGAAACCTGAGATGTGGAGAATTTACAATGAAGTGATGACACATGTTTAATGATGAAGATCCTGGAACTTCCTTTATTTCTGCAGATTGAATTTATTGACATGCACAGTACTCTATATTAAAATATTAATAAAGTAGAAGTTGATAACTTTAGACTAAATTCCTATAAAGCATTACAGTCTAAAGCCTCACCAGAATAAATTAATTCTAGAATCATGTTTAGAGCTTCTTCTTGATTCTTGGAGCAGTTGCCATCATGAAAAATGTTAAATTATTATTTTATCCTGATTTGGGTGAATAAAACACTGGCATAAATGTCCTCAGTAAAATGTCCTACAGGACTAGGGATCAGGATGATATTACCAGACGTGGCAACAACTCACTTTCCTTAATAAATGACTGGGGTCTTTATTCTGACAGATTGCTGATGTTCATGTCAGGAGCTGGAACCTGACGGAGAATACTGACCCACACAGGTTCCATTCCCTCCTTTGGTCATCCCGCTGGGACACAGGTCGATGCAGGTGTAACCTCCACGGCTGTTTTTACACTGCTGATCTGATCTGCAAACCCGCTGCCTGCACTCGTTTATATCTGAGGACAAAACACAGATACAATAAAGGACTTCAGCTGTAGGACTGTTACAACAATTATCATTATAGTCGATCAATCCCTCGATTATTGGAAACAATTAATCAATCAGTTGTTTGGTTCATTAAATGGTGTAAACAGTCCACAACCCAAAGATCATCAGTTTACTATTATAGAAGAATAAAGAAACCAGGAAAAAATCAGAGAACAGAAGCTGAACCAGAGAATCTGGACATTTTAGCATTAGAAATGACTCAGATCCACTAATCGATACAAATATATTTGGTGATAATCTCGTTTTTTCATATAAAAAGCTCGATGTTTGTTTCGTCACCTATGCAGCGTCGGTTCCTGAGCTGAAATCCCGGCTCACAGGCGCAGCGATAAGAACCGATGGTGTTCAGACAGTGTTGGTGGCACGGACTCGACTCCTGACACTCGTTGATGTCTAGAAAACAGAGAAATAATCAGCGTAGTAAATGTAAGAGATAGAGATAGATATAATATATTATAGTACAGGCATCATACTGATGGTGGTACTATAATAACACAGGACATAATATAAAGTAGAGTATAATAATAGTAACACAACACAGGACTAATAACTGTATGTAAAAACAGTGCATGTGTAGTTTATATAATATAATAGTCTAGTACAGTTTCACATAAAACATGTAAAACAGAAATGAACCGAATCTACTTTGATTCTTTACAACACAACAGATTTATAGATTAAGAAGTTTCTTTGTTTGCTGGTTATTTCTCTTGTGATGACAAACAAACCTGGATCCAATAAATAAACTGCTTAAAAGAGCTATAAATAAAGGATGCTGTGATTCAACAAATCAGCTTTTTATAAGATCTCACACCTTAAAATGTTTATGTAAAACAAATAGGAATGATGTTTGTGATAAATAAGACAATTCTCATTAGTATTTAAATAAATACGTAAGCTAAGGCAGGGGATTTATAACATGAGGGTTTGTTTTAATGGATAAACTTATACTGTAGTTTAATAGAAAAAATATGAAATGAACCAAACCAGGTAATAAAAATGTGTATTCTGTGTTAGTTTTAATAATACTTTCAAATATAATTTTTCAGAGGTTAAAATAAAAGTTTAAGGAATTCTTATTAGTGCCCCACGATTGGCTGGCGACCATCTGGGGTGTATCCCCCTGCCTCTCGCCTTAACGCGCTGGGATAGGCTCCAGCAGACCCCTGCGACCCCGAAAGGGAATAAGCGGGATAGACAATGGATGGATGGATGGATGGAATTCTTATTATTACTATATTATTATTATAATATATTATTATTATTATACTTCTTATTATTAATTATTCAGATGATGCAACAGAATAAAAAGCAAAAATAATCCTGGAGGTTTGGTTTTATTCCTTAAGTGGTTGATAAACTGCTGCAAAATATGCTTTTAAACCAAAACTAAAGCCTTTAATCATTCAATATATAAAAAAGTAATTCTATTTTCTTCTGTACCTGTGCAGCTGAGCCCGTCAGACGTTCTCCTGAAGCCGCGACCGCAGCGCATCACACACCGATACGAGCCAATCGTGTTCTCACAGTCCTGTCCGTCATGGCAGCTGTTTCCACCGAGGGAACACTCGTCGATGTCTGAGGAAAAGAGGAAAATTAAGAACACGGGTCGAGTCAGAACAATGACGAGTGGAGTTGGTGCGTTTAGAGGGAGCGAGAGTAAAGCAACTTCATGTTGTAGCCTACAACAGACATATGTAAGTATTGGTAATATTTAATAATGGATTATATTAATCTCAGGTTGTGATGGTTTCATCTGTTAAACACATTTTGTGTAGTTATTGAAATAATAATAATAAATATAATAATAAATTAGTAATAAATAGTAATAGTACTTATAATAATAAATGTTATTATAAGGGACAAAGTGTCATGTGGTGTAAAAATGTAGCACTAGATAGTTTTATATTATTATAGGTGGGTCATTTATATAAAGTTTATCATTTTATTCAGTTAAATAATTTGACATTTTTGTCAAAAAAAGTGATTTTTGTAAAGATAAATGGTAAAAATGGACTTTTAAATGACAAAAAACAAGCATGAACACTAAATGTACATTTTCATAGACCTGATAAATGATTAATAAAACTGTATTTTGTAAGTTTTGACTTTCTCATTTTGTAAAACATGATTTGTCATTAGGCCAACAGTATTTCTATTTCTCTAGTTTCCTATTTCAGACATACTAACTCCTGTGCTGTCATTTTGTGCAGAAATGTTGAATTTTTTATTTATTTCCTCAATGTCCCTTTAAGCGATGTGTTTTTCCTGTATTTCTATGAGTCCTCCCACCCTGACAGGTCCTTCCATCCGCTGAGATCGTGAGGCCTCGTGGACACGAGCAGTAGTAGGTTCCCACGGCGTTGTGACAGGCGTGAGAACACGGGTTCCCCACCACACACTCGTCCTCATCTGCAGAACAAAAAAAAAACAGTTTTCACTGACCATGTCAAACCATCTGATACTGAAAAATAAAACTACATAAATGGTCTTATCAGTGATTGTGGTGTAATGTCTTTAATTTCTTTGTCACTTGGTGTCTACACTTCATACTCATACTCTGTGCTGTATGCTCCCTGTGAACACTCTGCTGCCCCCTAATGGAGTGGAGGTGCTATTGCACTTTATTTTAGGACAGCAAAAAAATAAAAAATAAATAAAAAAGCATGTTCCCAGAGGTCTAACGCGCCCCTCATGGAGCCTCGGGGTGCGTCCCACTATATGAGAACCACTGGTCTAAAGGAAGGGCACTAATGATAAAAATGCCATAGATTTTATCCATAAATGTTCTTGTGTAGAAAAAGACCAAGAGAGGACTTTGACTATGACTAGAAAGACCTGCTGAAAAAGTGCTATACAAATGCAGGCCATTTTATTTGAAATTTATTTGCATATGAACATTATTATTATGCTGCCATGAAGTCATAGATGATTTTATGTCAGAAAAAGCAACTTTATTTCTATCTATCACAAAGTTTTACATACAACAGCAATGAAAATTGTTGCTTTGAAGTTTTCAAATCGATAGCTACAGGACAACAATGTGGAGGAAGTGATTTTCTAGACTTGAGATGCAGCTTTTCCAGTTAAAAACCACATTCCTAATAACCATCCATAGACAACACATTATGCCAGGAATTAATGATAAATCATTTACCTGCACAGTAAGGCCCGGCTGAAACCAAAGTGAAGCCATGTGGACACTGGTTGCTGCGATCACCTGGAATCATGCAAAAGAAAATATACTCTATAAAACTTGAATGATTTTTTTAAGTTAGAAAGTAAGACGAGGTGCAGATTGATTAGAGCTGAGACCCGCTCAGAGACCCGGGTTCTTACCCTTGGAGATGCTGGCCTGGATGCTGTACTCCAGCAGCTCCTCCAGGGGGTGGTAGTGAGCGCTGATGGCGTTGGCGTGCAGCGTCTCCACCAGGTAGGGCATCTTTCCCCTGGACAGGTCGTAGGAGATGGTGTGGTTCCAGGAGTAGGGGACGCTCTCCCTGTCGATGCTGAACATGCGAGTGGACAAAGCGTAAAGCTGACCTGGACCCGTCTGGATGTAGTCCTCCGTGTAGTCCTGAGTAAAAACAACAAACAACATCTAAAACGAAGTCTGGAATATTGTAGCTTCATCTAAATGATCGTAGCATCACCTCACCCCATAAAAATAAAGACCTATACAATTTATTCAAGTTTTTATTTCAGAATCGGTGGATGACTGTGGACATACATAGAACTTTGTGATGTCACAAACATTAATGAATAAAGTGAATTTAGGCCAATTTGTGAACATGCTAGTGTGACTTTAGCCAACTTTAAACCTGGAGTTAAATTAAATTAATGTCGGGTCCCTTCCCCAGGTCTTTTTTGCCTGCTTTTACCTCGAAACTTTCACTAAATTGAAGACACTCAATGAGCATCACATTATATCTGGATTTAACTGCAGGAAATTATTGTCCTGATTGCATTTAAACAGTTGTCAGTTACAGAACATGTGTCCAGTTCATCAGGTTTTAAGGACAAATAAAACAGGACATCATCAGCGTAAAGTGTGACATTCATGATGCTGCATTTTAGTAGCATCAACTACCCCAGGATAGTAGATTAATACCTTGAGATATGTCACCAATTCCACCAAATAACAATCATCATCTCATTAATTACCACTGACCAGTGATAAAATATTGATCCACTAAAACACCTGGTGAGTTTTTCCCTGACAGTGTTAAACTTTTCATTTCTGGAGTTAAATTAAAACTAATGTCAGGTCCCTTCTTCATCACTTTCCCAGGTCTTCTTCTCCACTTTATTTTAAATTATTATTATAGTATAACTTGTGGAATTGTTAACTAAATTCATATAAAACATTGCAGCCTAAAGCCTTTATCACTCAACAGTAGAAACTGATTCTAGAATCATGTTTAGAACTTTTTCTTGATTCTTGAAGCAGCCGCCATCATGAAAGCTGTTAAAATGTCATTTTATGCTGATTTGGGGAAAAAAATGATGTAAAATATCCATTGTCTTATAGGACATCATAAGTCTGAAGTTTTAACTAAGGATTAAGGTGATTTTAGCAGACGTGGCAGCATCATCAAGAGATGATTTAGGACAAAAACTCACTTTAAGTCAATAAATGACTTTGACTGTAACTTTAATATTCAGATTTTCATCCATTCTGATGCTGATTCCTGTACCTTGACGCTGATCTCAGCGTGTGAAGGCAGCTGCAGGATGTGTCCGTTCACCACGATGTCCAACAACAACGCTCCATCTGAGTCCAGCCCCCGGGCGACGTGGGTCATCCTCAGGATCTCACCTGGCGAACAGTGCATCACAGGTAAAGTCAGGTTTTACAAATACTGACACTGGGCTCGTTGGAGAAGATCCAGACCTGCTCAGAATCAATGGATCCATGATAGTTTATTTAAACATGGCTGGAGTTTTTCATCATGGGAACCTAAAACATGTATTAAATCTCATTCCCTGTGTAATTGTAATATTTAATGCTGGATTATTTTCATCTCATGTTGTGTAGTTTCATGTAAAATGGCCTAACGAAAAATGATAAATTTATTATATATTTAACCCACCTAGAATATAAAAATAGTTGAGAGCTTGTGTTTTTACATTTTTAAACCTTTTTAAGAGAGTTGAACTATCTAGGGTTACACATTCTTAGGGTTACACCACATTTTTAGTAAATGACTAATCTTATAAAAACAAGCAATCACAGAACTTTATAACAAAAGAACACATGATATAATACAATAATATTATAAATCAATTAATAAATAAAGTATTATTAGAAACCTTTGCTGCTTTTCTCCATATTAATATATGTGTGTTGGACTGTGAATTCACTTATTACATTTCAAAATTTGGGATTATATGATTTTTCTATTGAAGTATTTGTTAGTTTTTTGAGGTTTTGGATTTTAACAGAAATCTCCAACAAGAATCAACATTCACAGCCTCAGGTGTGGATCCAGGTGTGGATCCAGGTGTGGATCCAGGTGTGGATCCAGGTGAGGATCCAGGTGTGGATCCAGGTGAGGATCCAGGTGAGGATTCAGGTGTGGATCCAGGTGAGGATCCAGGTGTGGATCCAGGTGTGGATCCAGGTGTGGATCCAGGTGTGGATCCAGGTGAGGATCCATGTGTGGATCCAGGTGAGGTTCTCATGTCCCTACTCACCTGTAGCGAACTCCACCTGAGTCTCCCGCCTGAAGACGCCCCCCGTCAACGTGTAGCCGTTCGCGGCCTCGCCCACTTCCTGCGCCGTGGTCCAGTAGACGGGGTTCAGGATGGAGACCAGCTTCCTCATGGCGGGACCTTCAAACCAGGCATCATCAATACAGAGATCCAGAAAACGACTTGAGAGTAAAAACCCGACGTGTGGAACACTCACCTAGTGACCTGGGCACGTTGGTGATGGAGGCCTTGATGACTTTGGCCCCAGACGGGTCCTCTGTGATGGTGGCGTTGAGGATGGAGATGCCAAACTCCAGGTCGTTGATGTTCCCGATGATGGTTCCTCGCGCCTTCTGGGGCCCACCTGGGAAAAAAGAAAAGCATAGAAGGATTACTAACTAAAATAATTTGCAGATTGGTGTATTAAATAAATAATCATTAGTAACTAGTTAATCCCGAGGCTTTAAACAGTGGTTAATTGAAGCGTGTGGAGCTGGTTTAAAATGTATTGTGAGGGTTACAGGAAAAATCAATCAAAAGCTTTTTGGAATGAAAGACTTGGTGGGAAATAAGAAAAACAATTTGGATGAATGTATCAGAACCTTTCTTTAATTTTTTATTCTGAAATATCGAGAGATTTGAGCTCTTTGGGACACAAACTATGATTTAAAACCATTTCTGAAGTGGTCACTGACAATTAATGGTTGGTATTATGAGGAAGTCTAACTTTTAAATACAGTTTTTAGGTCTCCCAAATGTACAATTTATATTCATGTTTGTTTCTTTTGATCCATTTGTACCTTTCATTTTTACAAAAATCATGAATTTGTGCGATTTTTGTAAACAAAATGTAAAAAACTGCGTAACCTAAAAACAATAATAAATGTTATTTATTTAATCCACCAAGAATATAAAAGTAGTTAATAGCATGTGTTTATATTTTTTAAGTCATTTTAACAAAGTTAAACCATTTTATGGTAACACCACATTGCTCTGTAGTCACATGACTCACCTGGACATCACATGACTCACCTGGACAGGCCTGAGAGTTACACCTGGACAGCTGGGAGGAGTCTCCGGGACACGGCCGGCCTCCGTTGCTAGGAGACGGGCTGTTACAGAGGCGGACGCGCGTCCTTTCTCCGCCGCCACAGGAGGTCGAGCACTCCCCCCACGGCTGCCACGCCCCCCAGTGACCGTCAGCTGCAACGAGAGGCCCAGAAACACCTGAGTTTACCTGGACTTACACGGAGGTCACTGCAGCCTACAGACGTTTAGACGTTCAATACATATATACATATATACATATATATATATATATATATATATATATATATATATATATATATATATATATATATATATATGTATATATGTATATGTACTACCATGTGATTATATTTGTAGATAATACAGATTAATCATCAGTCGTTAATTGTTCATCATGCATCATGATCTGTGTTTACATTTCAATGTTAATTCCTACCAGTGTTTTATTTCTGCAGTTAATTGAAACCCTGCTATTATTTGATAATTTAATCACTCTATTAGTGATAATTAATGTAAGGAGCAGCCTATCAGAACCTCTGTCTGTACAGTTTTTTTCCCTCCTCACCTGGACAGGTGTCTGTGCCGCATCTCTGGATCTGGGCGTCGGCTCCTGCACACGCTCTGCCGCCATTGGCCGGTCTGGGGTTGTCACACGTCCTGTAGCGTCGCGTCTGACCGCCGTCACATGACCTGCTGCAGCCGCCCCAGCTGCTCCACGGACCCCAGTTACCACTGACTGTGTGTGTGTGTGTGTGTGTGTGTGGGGGGGGGGGGGTTAAAATACAGATGTATAATTATACATTTAGTTTTCATGTTGGTTTCTTATGATTTAAGTCTGTTTGTACCATTTATTTTTTACAAATAATCATGATTTTGTGTACTAACACAAAAATACTAACACTATGACAGTGTTAGTATTATCCCATCACTTATACAAGCAAGCAATCACAGAGATTAATAATTACAATGATATATATATATATATATATATATATATATATATATATATATATATATATATATATATACATATATGAATAATGCAGTGTTACTATATTTGTATCATTATTTATTTTTTATTACAAAAGCCAGTTTTTCTGTGATTTTTTTTTTTACATGAAATGTCAAATGGTTTTAACCAAAAGAGAATTTTTTTTAAAATATTTTATACAGAATATAAAACTAGTTGAATTTTTAAAGCCTTTTTAAGAGAGTTCAACTATCTGGTAACAAATTTTAATGATTACACCCCAGGTTTATTCACCAGTTTTCCTGCTCTAAATGATGATAAATGTTGAATATCTGTACAAACACAAAGGTTATTGGACTTAAACCTGGAATCAGAATAAATCTACAACATGTGAGAAGATACAGAAGAGACAGAATCTATTTATGTTGATGATACACAGGAAATAGAGTTAGAATGTTGGAGAAAAAAATAACTAATATTGTGGTTTACTTATTTAAAAGAAGACTAAGCTTAATTATCTGCAATGATGAATAGGATCAGAGTTAAAATATCAATTATTGTTCCATAAAATGCTGTAAATCACTGAGGATCATTAAGAACATGAAGAATATTTTCTGTAAGATGTTTAATTATAAAGGAGCCAATTAAATAATCCCACAAACAGCTCCAATCTAAATAAATCTCTAAATAGTGGTTAGTTGCAGCTACTACTGATATTATATTAAACTATTTTATTATTGTATTGATGATGTGAATATTGATGATATATATTGATGCTGAAACAGGAACATTGGGTTTTACTGCAGATTAAATACTTCATTTCGTTTTTTCTGGCTTCGTATGCTGACTCTAACTCACTGGGACAGGGCTCGCTGTTGCAGAAGTCGATGTGGACGTCGTTTCCTTCACATTGTCGACCTCCGTGTTGTGGCGAGGGGCTGGAGCAGAGCCGCGTCCTCTGCCTGGTTCCACCGCCGCAGGAAACGCTGCACGCCGCCCAGCTCACCCACGACGACCACTTCCCATCCACTGGAGGGAAGGAACAGCTGGATCATTCACGGCCAGGTTTATACGTTACACTCAAATAAAGCAGAGAATCTTCTCAGTAGAAACACGTGGAGGAGTCAAACAGGGATTTTACTGCAACTAATGTCTGATGTGGTAAAAATACCATAAACATAAATATATGCAAACGTCAGATCAGCCTTCTGTTTTACAGATTTACACATTGAAGCTCATAACTTCTCCTGTTATAACTATAATAATAAAGTCAGTGTGTAACTGTACATGTTTAAGGTCAAAGAATCCAAATTAACAGGAATCTAGTGTAAAAAACTACATTTCTTTATCTATAACAACAATTTAACATCAAATTATGCACATTTTAACCTTTTAATGGTGTATTTTTAAAGTAAATAACAACTGAATGTGAAATATAAGAAGAATTTAGAATGCAAATGTATTTAGTGTGTAGATGTGTCACTGAAAGTGAGTTTCAGCCCATTTAACAATGTTAATGGTTTAATAACATGTCATATATTACAATTAATATACGTGTTCTGACCACAACTCATGAATAAACTGATAAAACCTTAGTGTGTAAATCTGCATTATTAAGGTCAAATATTTTAAATAAACAGGAATCAACTGATTTATCCATAACAAGAATTCAGCAGCAAATTATGCAGAATTTTATTTAAAAAAGGAACATTTTAGAGGGGAAGTGTAATATGAGAAGTTATTCTTGATGCAAAAGTAAAGAAAATCCATAACTATATTTACAGTTGTAAAGTTTTATTACCCAGACAAATGTTTCTGATCAACAGTATTTTATTTGTATGTTTATCTACGCGTGAAAAGTTCTGATCATTAGTGATTTTACTGTAAAAATGTGTAAATCTGTGAAACAAAGATGATCTGACTCGTCTCTGTGGATGAATTCATTAATATTTTTATGTTTTTTAAGCTTCTTTTTATGCGTCAGAACCTGCAGTGAAACAGTTTTTCTCCTCCTCCACTAACAGGCTCAGGGAGGACTTTCCCAGAATCCCCTGCTCCTCACCAGGACACGGCCTGTCCTTGCAGACTTGTGTCTGAGTGTCTGTTCCGTCACACTGAGGCCCGTCGAAGGCCGGAGGAGGATTGTTGCAGAGCCGCATCCTGGACTGCATCCCCTTACCACAGGTCTCACTGCAGGGGGTCCACGGCAGCCACGAGCCCCAGTTACCAGACACTGGAGGAGGAAAGGTCACATGATCACCTTAGTGGAGGTCACATGATCACCTTAGTGGAGGTCACGTGATCACCTTAGTGGAGGTCACATGATCACCTTAGTGGAGGTCACGTGATCACCTTAGTGGAGGTCACGTGATCACCTTAGTGGAGGTCACATGATCACCTTAGTGGTCAATATTATCATCAATAGTGATTATTGATAGTCTATAGCTGATATTATCAATAATAGTGATTATTGATAGTCTATAGCTGATGTTTAAAGGGGATTTAAAGGAACAGATTAAACATAAATATAATGATATTCTCATACTAATAATCTTATTCCTCACCTGGACAGGGTCTGAGGCTGCACATGATGACCTCCAGCGTCTTCCCCTCACAGGGTCGACCCCCGTGCTGGGCTGGTGGTTTACTGCAGGTCCGGACCCGGGTCCTGTTGCCATGGCCACAAGTCCGCGAGCACTCCTCCCACAGAGACCAGTCTGACCAGTTACCGTCCACTGGACACAGGGACACATTACAACCTGTTACGATCTACACTGGTTCACAGCAGGGGTTTTAAACACAGTGGAGGAGAAGATAAACAGGAACTGAACAGATGAACACATGTAAATATTAATACATTAATAAATAATATGGAGAATCAAACGAATGAGACAATAATACATTTGTGAATGCATTAAATGTGAATTAGAGTGCTGACCTGGACAGGGCCTCCCCTGGCAGCCCCGGCTGTCAGAGTCCGGTCCTGCACAGTGGCGCCCCCCGTTGGCAGGGAGGGGGCTGTTACACTGCCTCAGCCTCCGCTGGGCCCCCACGCCACACGACACGCTGCAGGGCCCCCACGCCGCCCACTCAGAGTAGCCGCCATGGACTGAAACGAAAGAAATACGAAGAGTTAAAAGACGACTGGTCATGAACTCCTGGTTAGTCTTTTTGCTGTACTCAGGTTTACACACGTACGTCACCTCCATGACCTTCACTACGTTACCTAAAGACTTTCCTGCTTTACTTTAAGTTAAAGACGTTTCTGTTCTACTATAAATTCAGACATAGCTGCTCTTTCATTTCATCAGTTGTAATAGCTAAAGTCAGTAAATGTCAGATGGCAAATGTCATTAAATTACTATTTATTACCAAGAAATAAGCTATGCTGCAAAAACTGAACCTTAACATATGAAAATATCTTGGTTTTGGTACAATTAGTCCAATATCAAGTAGAATTGTCTTATTCCACTGGCAGATTTTTTACTTGGTTTTAGTCAATTTAGAAATTTTTGTATTTTTTTTTTTAATCCCAGTCTTTCTGTTTTTTTTTTAAACAAAACCAAATTATCCCAAATCAGTAAAAAACATGAAAAAATTATCAGATAATTCTGCTTTATATTGGACCTTTTTATAAAGATATTTTTGCAGCAGAGCTAATTTCTTATGGTTAGAGTTCGGGTCAAATAACTAACTCATGACATTTAAATCAATGACTGACTTTAGTTTTTACCACTTGACTAAAATCAAGAAAAAAAACTTGAAATAAGCTAAATTATCTGCCAGTATAAGATAATTCTACTCCATATTGGACTAATTGTACCTAAAACAAGATATTTTCACAGTATTTACATCTTATTATTTGTTAATAACAGGACGACATTTTTCGTTCTTGCATCACAGTTATAACATTCATCGTTTCAACGCTTCCACATCACGTGGTGCTTGTAGACGTTAAATAACAGCGACATCTTCCAGAACCCTGACCTCTGACGGTGAGGCTGACCCGGACCAGGACCGAGCCCAGCAGGTTTCTGGCCACGCACTCGTACTGGGCCGTGTCCTCCTTCTGGACGCTGCTGATCCGCAGCGACCCGTTGGACAGGGAGGACCGGCCATCCGCGGCCAGCAGGGGGCGACCCTGCCGGGACCACTCCACCACGGGGGGGGGCTCGCCCTCCGCCTGGCAGTCCAGGACCACCGTGGAGCCGGCGTCCACCACCGAGTTCACCGGCTCCACCAGGATGGACGGAGCCCCTGGAAAAGGCCCGAAGTTTATCAGTTCAGCCCGAAATCACTAAAGAGGTTTAGTAGGTTTTACTGTTCAAACAGGATGGAAACACATCAGAGTAAAACATTAACCCTCTACTACTTTATCTGCTGTTTTTCTAAAAAGCTGTAAAAAGAAAAAGTGTGAAAGGTGGGCTTTTATTTTGAAGGGCACACAATTTGAGGTCACATGACCTGTCAGATTTTAACGTCTCACAACCAAAGGTTGAATTTTATTCAGAATTTTAGAACATTTTCAATAAATAATGGATTCAATTCATATTACATGATTTGTTGGCATTGTTCATCATTTAATGTGGGCCATAACATGCAACACGTTTTATTTATTTTCATATTCCTCTATTTTATTCCATTTATTTTACTTTTGTTTGTAAGTCAAGGGTCCAAAACCATATATTTTTTTTATCTAGGATAGTAGCAATAAAGACTTTCTAAAAAGGCTAATTTGCTGAATGACAGCTATAAAGCTATAACTATTATCTAATAATAATAATAATAATAATACATTTGTGTTTGTAATTTGTATTGCACTTTATATTTATGGTACATGACAATAACCTGTGTTTCATAGTGTCGGCTGATGTATTTTTATATTATTGACCAATGTGATTAGTCAGTGAGTTGTGTGTTTTTATGAAAACCAGTTGTTGGACGTTTTCGGTGCCAAAACTGAAGAGTTTGTAAAAATTTATAGATCAACAAATCCGCCCAAAATCCGTTGGTGAATATGTAGAAAACTGCGGGCGGATGATCGTAGGTTTCAGGTTTTACTTCACGTTTCAGGTTTCAGGTTTTACTCGTAACTCACTCTGCAGCGTGAGCGTGACGCTCCGCTCCACCACGCCAGCGTCGTTCGTTGCCACACACATGTAGTTCCCTGCGTCTTCACCCTGCAAAACCCAATTAAAGCATCAGCAACGCAATAAAAGTGAGATTAAAAAACGTGTTAGCATGATACACAACTTAACCCTCAGGTTTATTCATCAGTCACTAGGTTTTTAAATCTGACATTAATGATAAAACACATTTAGTGATAGATGTTTCTGATATAAAGACATTTAATGATGAATATGAACCGTTTAGGTTTATTCATCAGTTTTTCTGCTCTAAATGATGATAAATGTGGAATATCTGTACTAACACAAAGGTTATTGGACTTAAACCTGGAATCAGAATAAATCTACAACATGTGAGGAGATACAGAAGAGTCAGAATCTATTTATGTTGAATAGAGTTAGAATAGTGGAGGAAAATCTCTATAATTGTGTTTTAATACAGATAAAAATACTTTATTTAAAACCTAAACCAAAACCAAACTGACCAAAATCAGGAAAATGTTTAAAATAAGTTAAATTATCTGCAAAGTTCACTGATTAATAAGATATTATTATTATTAATAAAACAATTATCAATATTTAATCCACATAGAATATAAACTAGTTGATAACATGTGTTTTTACATTTTTAAAACCTTTTTAATAAAGTTAAACCAAGTGTTTAGGATTAGACCCCATGTTTATGTATTAAAATAATAAATAAAAATGCAAGTTAACTTTGTATTGGAGATAATTTAGATTATTTCTTGATTTGGGTCAATTTAGTCTTTATTAAAATTAAACTTTTACAAACAAGTGAAATAACCTAAATTATCTGCAATATTTAACAGAATAATAGTTCAAATATGAATTATTGTTCCATAAAATGCTGTAAATCACTGAGGATCATTAAGAACATGAAGAATATTTTCTGTAAATGTTTAAAAAGGAGATAATAAAGGAGCCAATTAAATAATCCCACAAACAGCTCCAATCTAAATAAATCTCTAAATAGTGGTTAGTTGCAGCTACTACTGATATTATATTAAACTATTTTATTATTGTATTGATGATGTGGATATTGATGATATATATTGATGCTGTAGCAGTAACGTTGGGTAAAGTATTTGTGTGTTTCTCTGGTGTGAATAACTGAGTAAAGGCCTGCTGTTCCTACCACTGTGCCATAAATAGCCAGAGAGCCGTTGTCCAGTTGTCGGATCCGGCTGCTGATCTGGACGTGGATCCCGCTCTTGCTCCACTGGATGGTGGGCAGCGGGTCCCCCCTCACCTCACAGTTCAGCACGGCGTTGCCCCCCAGCGGTTCGATCCGGTTGGAGTGGAAGTCGCCGTCGATGATGGGGGGTTCTGGACAGACGCAGGCCAGGAGGGGAATGAGAAATCTGCATTTTCCCCCATCGAGTTCCATGAGTTCGTTCTGCTTTTAGTTCATGCATCAAGCACATGGAAGCAAAGAAGCCCCCCTGGACACTAAGTAAACCACAAACCACTTCACTGCTGTTAGTAGACGTGGTAAAAGGACAAAAATGTGTTTGACTGCAGGTTGTGACGCATAAAAGTAGCTTAAAAAACATAAATATGAATAAATTCATCCACAGAGACGAGTCAGATCATCTTTGTTTCACAGATTTACACATTTTTACACTAAATTCCCTAAAGATCAGAACTTTTTATGTGTAGATAAACAACAAAGATAATACAACTGTAAATATAATTATGGATTTTCTTTACTCTGCATTGAGAATAACTTCTCATATTTCACATCCACTTTATAAATGTTCCTTTTTTAATGACATTCTGCATAATTTGCTGCTAAATTCTTGTTAGCGATAAATCTATTGAATTTTTAGACCTGATTCCTGTTTATTTGGATTATTTGACCTTAATCATGTTTAATTACACACAATTTATATCACTTTATTCAAGAATTGTGATCAGAACAGGTTAATTATAATATATGACATGTTATTAAACCATTAACATGTTAAATGGGTTGAAACTCACCTTTGTGTCTCAGTACAACTGTAAATATAATAATAATTATTCATTTTCTATCTCAATGAGTCTTCAATGCTGTCACATCCAAAATACTGTAGCCTTAAAAATGACCTAAATTTGCTGCTAAAATCCTTAGAAAAAATCACATTTTTAGACTTGATTCATAATTAATTTGATTCTTTTACCTTAATAATGTACAGCAAAACACCAATTTTATTATAGTTATAACAGAAGAAGCAAAGCAATGAGCTAAAAATGTGCATGTGGGTCAGCGTCAAATCATGTTTGACAAGACGAGAAATTTAAACTTTTTATAAAACAGTTTTTAGAATCAATCATCAGGTCTCTTTAAAATCTACATTTTATGTTTATGTTGGTTTCTGGTTGTTTTTACAGAAATTTTGTGCAATTTTTGACATGGAATGTCAAATGCTGCAACTCAAAAAGAATGATGAATTATTATTATGAATCCTCTACCATGGATGCATCTGTTTGAACACTGACTTTATGTTATTTCATGTTTATTGTATATTTTCACTCTGCACCTCATTGACTTTCTGGGCTTAAACATGGTTTAAATGGAAGCTGAAACAACACGATGTGAAGTGAGTCCTGTGTTTTACCTTTGACGTAGACGAAGCCCACAGACTTGATGGTTCCCACGCTGTTCTCAGCCAAACAGGCGTAGGTCCCCGAGTCGTCTTTACTGACCCTGTCCACCACCAGCTCGCTGCGGCCGTCCACCTGGTCCAGGTGAACTGGAACCAGAACCACGGTTAAAGACGCCTCACATGGTAGTTTACTCCTCTATCCACTCCTTCTCACTGAGATTCTCCATAGTTACTGATATCTGCTGATAACCACTATTAACATGCTTTTATTCATTTATTGTATTTTTCAAATAAATGTCATTATATTAGATAATTGCATCTCCATTCATAATAGTGTCTGAATATTTATGACTAATAATAACTTTGCTAATTTTTTTTAATAGAATTAAAAAATATCCTAATGAAGAAATTGATCTTATATTCTTGTGATTTTAGCATCTAAATACAAAAATGCTGCAGCAAAACATGTTAAATTATCACAGATTCCAGAGACTCGTACAAGAATGTGCTGATAACTACTATTAATAATTATATTTATTTATTTTGGATTTATTATGGGAGGGTTTGACCTCGGGGAACATGCTTTTTTTATTCGTTATTTAGATTTTTTTTATGGTTCTAGAATAGAGTGCAGTTGCACCTCCACTACATTAGGGGCAGTGGCGCTCTCTTTGGCAGAGTGTGTGAGTTTTCTTCTTCCATGGGGGGCGTGACAGAGAATAATGAGCACTGGTCTAAATAAATGTATGTAAAACGTAATGTAAGTTTTCACTGCCTGCTTTTTTCTCATTTTAAGGGCTTTATTTCCTGTGCATGAAAAATCTAATTTAATTGGCTGACGACAGACAGGAAGTAAAGACAGACAGGAAGTAACGACAGACAGGAAGTAACGACAGACAGGATGTAACGACAGACAGGAAGTAACGACAGACAGGAAGTAACGACAGACAGGATGTAATGACAGACAGGAAGTAACAAAAGACAGGAAGTAACAAAAGACAGGAAGTAACAAAAGACAGGAAGTAACGACAGACAGGAAGTAACGACAGACAGGGAGTAACGACAGACAGGAAGTAACGACGGACAGGAAGTAACGACAGACAGGATGTAACGACAGACAGGAAGTAACGACAGACAGGAAGTAACGACAGACAGGAAGTAACGACAGACAGGATGTAACTTGGATGTTCTTCCATGGGGGGCGTGACAGAGAATAATGAGCACTGGTCTAAATAAATGTATGTAAAACGTAATGTAAGTTTTCACTGCCTGCTTTTTTCTCATTTTAAGGGCTTTATTTCCTGTGCATGAAAAATCTAATTTAATTGGCTGACGACAGACAGGAAGTAAAGACAGACAGGAAGTAACGACAGACAGGAAGTAACGACAGACAGGATGTAACGACAGACAGGAAGTAACGACAGACAGGAAGTAACGACAGACAGGATGTAATGACAGACAGGAAGTAACAAAAGACAGGAAGTAACAAAAGACAGGAAGTAACAAAAGACAGGAAGTAACGACAGACAGGAAGTAACGACAGACAGGGAGTAACGACAGACAGGAAGTAACGACGGACAGGAAGTAACGACAGACAGGATGTAACGACAGACAGGAAGTAACGACAGACAGGAAGTAACGACAGACAGGAAGTAACGACAGACAGGAAGTAACGACAGACAGGATGTAACTTGGATGTTCTTCCATGGGGGGCGTGACAGAGAATAATGAGCACTGGTCTAAATAAATGTATGTAAAACGTAATGTAAGTTTTCACTGCCTGCTTTTTTCTCATTTTAAGGGCTTTATTTCCTGTGCATGAAAAATCTAATTTAATTGGCTGACGACAGACAGGAAGTAACGACAGACAGGAAGTAACGACAGACAGGAAGTAACGACAGACAGGAAGTAACAACAGACAGGAAGTAACAAAAGACAGGAAGTAAAATAAGGGAAAACTAAACATGTTGTGCTGAACGTTGTTCACACGTTTTTTTACCTGGGAGGACGTTGTTGTTGAAGGTCCATGTGATCCTGGGGGGGGGCACGCCGCTGGCCCCGCAGCCCAGCAGGAGGCGCTCCCCCTTGTTGAGGGACACGTCCCCCAGCAGCTGGGTGAAGACGGGGTGGGTTTGGACCGTCAGGGCCACCGTACGACTGTCCTGGCCCACCTGGTTGGAGGCCACGCAGGTGTAGCTGCCGGCGTCGCTGGGCTGGGGGGGGGGTGAGACATGCACACAGAGCCATGATACAGTAAAAACACCCTGAGAAAAATAAACTACACCAGGGATTACACTCATTTTGTCCCGAGCGTCTTCAGTGATCTGGTTTCCCTCAAAGGAAAGATTTAACTATTTGTTTTTTTCATTATTCCATCTTATTTCATAATAATGACTGAATTAAGTATTCTATTTATTTTTCAATTTTTTTGACTATTTTTATTAGAGTTTTTAATACATACCACTTTATAAATGAATGCTGCAGAGTCTAGAGACTCATACAAGAATCTGCTGATTAACAATCTTATTTATTTTATTATATTTTATGGATTTTCAAAGGTTGGAATCTGTGGTTTTGTGCTGTTTTATTGATTATTAAACAAACTGTAGTGAAAACGAGGATGTAACGACAGACGTGTTTCAACAAAGGAAAATAAGGGAAAACTGAACATTTTTGTGGAAAAGAAACAAGAATAAAACAGGAAGAATTACAGATTTAAACTTTTAGGTTTTCTCTTCCTGCTTTTTCTGATTAAAGACTTTTATTTCTACTTCATGAAAAGGGTTAGGGTTAGGTGTCCCCCTGCAGGTGTGCTCACCTGCACCATGTCTATCACCAGCTCCCCAGACGGCAGGATGGTGAACTCCCCGTCGCTGTCGCTCAGCACGCGTCCGTCCTTCTCCCAGGACACAGTCGGCTGGGGGACGCCGTCCGCCCAGCAGCCCAGCTGGGCCGGACCGTTCTCCACCACCGACACGTCCTGCTGCAGGCCGCGGATAGACGGGGGCACTGACAGGTGATAATCAGACAGGAAGTGATGTCACAGCTGCAGGTAACCACTGGTGTGATGAAGTAAATCCATCGATTACTGAAACCAGTCATCTACTGGTTCATCAAATGGTGTAAAATGTCTTTTTTTGTCCACAACCCAAAGATCATCAGTTTACTATTATAGAAGAATAAAGAAACCAGGAAATAATCAAAGAACAGAAGCTGGAACAGAGAATCTGGACATTTTATCAGTAAAAATGACTCTAATCCATTAACAAAATAGTTGGTGAATAATGTGATAGTTGGCAAAAAGCTTTTAAATCTTACAGAACGTAACAAACTGTAAGTTCAGACAAATATCCTCAGTTAAACTAATAGAATAGAATACAATAGAAACTGAAACATTAAAACACCTTTAAATAATCCATCCATCGTCTATCCCGCTTATTCCCTTTCGGGGTCGCAGGGGTCTGCTGGAGCCTATCCCAGCGCGTTAAGGCGAGAGGCAGGGATACACCCCAGATGGTCGCCAGCCAATCGTGGGGCACACACACCATTCACACACCATTCATTCTCACACTCACACCTATGGGCAATTTAGAGTTTACCAATTAACCTGAGCATGTTTTTTGTATTGTGGGAGGAAACCGGAGTACCCGGGGAAAACCCACGCAGACACGGGGAGAACATGCAAACTCCACACAGAAAGGCCCCAGACCCAGGCCCAAGGCGGTCTTGAACCTGCGACCTTCTTGCTGTGAGGCAACAGTGCTACCCACTGCTCCACCGTGTCGCCCCCTTTAAATAATCAATATGTTGAATTCTTCAGAAAAGATCCTTTACTTGAGGAAAGGTATCAATACCAGAATGTAAAAATACTGCAAGTATTTTTATTTGTAGTAAAACACAACTTTGGATTTTTTTTTTGCAAAATTCTAAGTATATTTGCTTTCTAATATGTTGCTATTACAGAGAATAGGCTGTTATTTAGTATATTGGAAAAAAGTCTAAAATTGTGCTTTAATTTATTTTAAATTATTGTGACTTTATATATATATATATATATATATATATATATATATATATATATATATATTCTAAATGATGATACATGTGGAATATAAGATGTATATAATAATATATGTGGACTTAAACCTGGAATCAGAATAAATCTACGTGTGAGGAGACTACAGAAGAGTCAGAATCTATTTATGATGATGATACACAGAAAAAAAAATCCCAAATTGTGTTTTAATATAAATACTACTACTAATATATATAATATATTTAAAAATTAAAAGATAAAATCTAAAACCGTTGTTTTAATACAGATAAAAACACTACTTAAATATTGGGAAAAAAATATAAAATTGTGTTTTAATTTAATGCAAAATCCTGAAATCCTTCAGATTTTACAGTAAATATTTGAGTTTGTGAAGAAATACACAAACATTTACTGTAAAATAATTAAAAATTCACACATTTTTCATCACGTTTTCCTGGATCCAGAGGCAGAGGTTCAGATAGATCATTGAGTCTAACACTCAGACCCAATGTGGTCCTTCATCATCAGCCTGATGTGAAACCCACCGTGCACGCTGAGGTTCATCTCCAGACTCACGCTTCCCGCCACGTTGGCGGCGGAACACGTGTAGCGGCCGGCATCGCCGGGCCGCACGAAGGCCACGTGCAGGGACCCAGAACCCAGCACGCGGCGCCGCACTGACTCGGCCAGCGGCACGCCGTCCTGGTGCCAGGACACCGAGGGGGGCGGGGCCCCGTCGGCGTGGCACTGCAGCGTCACCGACGAGTCCACGGGGGCCACGTAGTCCTGGGTCTGGGACTGGATCACCGGGGGGACTGAGGGGGGGGGACACAGGGAGTCAGTGGTAGAGTCAGTTTCATTCAGACAGAATCACTGATGAACCTCAGAGGGTTTTACATCGTGTTATTAGACATTCACATCAGATGAAGAAAAAATACATAAAAAAATAATATAACTATATATGTAGTGTGTGTATATATCTATGTGTGTATATCTATGTGTATATATCTATGTGTGTATATATCTATGTGTGTATATCTATGTGTATATATCTATGTGTATATATCTATGTGTATATATCTATGTGTGTATATCTATGTGTATATATCTATGTGTATATATCTATGTGTATATATCTGTGTGTATATATCTATGTGTGTATATCTATGTGTGTATATATCTATGTGTGTATATATCTATGTGTGTATATCTATGTGTATATATCTACGTGTATATATCTATGTGTGTATATATCTATGTGTATATATCTATGTGTATATATCTGTGTGTGTATATATCTATGTGTATATATCTATGTGTATATATCTGTGTGTATATCTATGTGTGTATATCTATGTGTATATATATCTATGTGTGTATATATCTATGTGTGTATATCTATGTGTGTATATATCTATGTGTATATATCTATGTGTATATATCTATGTGTGTATATCTATGTGTGTATATATCTATGTGTGTATATATCTATGTGTATATATCTATGTGTGTATATATCTATGTGTATATAACTATGTGTGTATATATCTATGTGTATATAACTATGTGTGTATATATCTATGTGTGTGTATATCTGTGTGTATATATCTATGTGTGTATATATCTATGTGTATATATCTATGTGTGTATATAT
This sequence comes from Eupleurogrammus muticus, assembly GCA_036785175.1. Taxonomy (NCBI): domain Eukaryota; kingdom Metazoa; phylum Chordata; class Actinopteri; order Scombriformes; family Trichiuridae; genus Eupleurogrammus; species Eupleurogrammus muticus. Next base: position 3,811,747 of record JAYKQN010000027.1, on the reverse strand, counting down.
CTGTGTGTATATATCTATGTGTGTATATATCTGTGTGTGTATATATCTATGTGTGTATATATCTATGTGTGTGTATATCTGTGTGTATATATCTATGTGTGTATATATCTATGTGTATATATCTATGTGTATATATCTATGTGTGTATATATCTATGTGTATATATCTATGTGTGTATATATCTATGTGTATATAACTATGTGTGTATATATCTGTGTGTGTATATATCTATGTGTGTATATATCTATGTGTGTGTATATCTGTGTGTATATATCTATGTGTGTATATATCTATGTGTATATATCTATGTGTGTATATATCTGTGTGTATATATCTATGTGTGTATATAAACCCTCCCCTATAGTTAGGTTCCTTATGTGTGTGTTAAATACAGTAATGACACACAGAACTCAGACTGAGTCTTTTAGTACGGTTCCTTATAGTCCAGTAAATACGGTACCAGAATGTGAGTAGAACCCAGATTCTCTTCACTGTGACTCACCTTGAACCCTGAGTTTGGTTTTTCCCAGAGCGGTTCCTGCAGGGTTCTGAGCCACGCAGATGTACGTCCCCGAGTCTGCAGCTGCAGCTTTAGAGATCCTCAGACCTCCGTTGGGCAGCACCGTGAAGCCCCCCCCTGTCAGGAACGGGTCAACGCTGGTTTTACTGGTTCTACTGGTTTCACTGGACCGGTACAACAATCAGAAACACGTGGGCGACGATACCTGACGTGTGGATGTTGATGCCCTCCTTCTGCCAGCTGATGGAGGGTCTGGGGGAACCTGAGGCCCTGCAGGGCAGCGTGATGGGGGTGTTGAGGATCACGTCCAGCGTGGGGGGGTGGGACTGGATCAGCGGCAGCTCTGATAGGTGACAATAAAATAAAATACAGCACAATTAGGTCTTTCATAGAATAGAATGTTGATTAGATGCAAAAATATGAGGCTTTTTCTTATATTTCCCCCAATATTTTCATCTTTACTAAAATAAATTAGTAATTTACTTTACTGAATTATTCTTTTCACAAAACTAAATACTCATGCTGTGAATGAAACAACACATTTCTCCGTAGATTGATAAATGCATAAGAACATGCATGGCCCAGCATCCTGAACACTTATTTTTCTACCTGTACTTTGGTTCTTACCGTGCACCGTGAGCTGCACGTGGCGCTGAGTGGATCCTGCAGCGTTCTGGGCCGTGCACGAGTAGCGTCCAGAATGACTGAGCTCGGCTGAGGTTATCTCTACTGGACCTGAGCAGAACACCATGTGTTTAATGGAAATCAGCTGGTATCACGTTTACTGCTGAACACATCCTCCATCAACTCAAATTTGTGATTTAATTATCTGGTAGAGGAGGGAAAAGGACAAAAATATGGGTTTACTGCAGGTTCTCACACTAATATTTGGTGTAAAAGTAGCTCAAAAACCATAAATATGAATAAATTCATCCACAGAGACGAGTCAGATCATCTTTGTTTCAGAGATTTACACATTTTTACACTAAATTCACTAAAGATCAGAACTTTTCACGTGTAATGTGAGTAACAAAACTGAGTAATAAGTAATAAAACTTGAGTAATAATACTTCACTATATATATAGTTATGAATTTCATTACCTAATACCTTTGCTTTCAGAATACTTCTCATATCAACATCCAGATATTATTTTCTTTAAAAATCGAACTTTTTCTTCTACGATTTTCTTTTATATATAAAATTCAAAGTAAATTTGTAGTTTGCAGGTGTTCTGGAAATAAAAATGTGTGAATCTCTAAAACAACATGTCTTTTTGAATGAATTTGTTCCTATTAATGAGCCTGAGGTACTTTCACACCAAAGCAGACATTAGTGTCAGAATTTGCAGTAAAATGTCTCTTTAACTTCTCTACTATTTATGCATCTACAGTCAAATATCCCACTGCTAACTGCAGCTGTTAATTCTAATTATCCTCTTAATTATCACGTCTCTCATTGAGAGCAGTGAACTAAATAAATACATACATAGGAATAACTAAAGTATTTTTCTACCATATGAATTTGTGTTTTTTGTGTTTATATTCTTCTCAACAGGAAGTTTCTGACCTGTGGGCAGGACGTTGTATCCCTGTCCCTGATTGGGCAGCTTCACGCCGTCTTTGGCCCAGTGGATTGTGGGTTGAGGGACGCCAGACGCAGTACAGGCGATGACCACCGGGGACAGTCTGGTCACCACCAGCTCAGTGGACTCGTCCGCTATCGAGGGAGGGACTGGGAGACAGAATATAGATAATGCCAGATTATAGACTATTAATAGACATAGAGGAAAACTGTGAAAACTATTAACTATGTCGTTAACTGTGTCGTTAACTGTGTCGTTGACTGTGTCGTTGGTTGTGTCGTTAACTATGTCATTAACTGTGTCGTTAACTGTGTCGTTAACTGTGTCGTTAACTGTGTCGTTGACTGTGTTGTTAACTGTGTTGTTGACTGTGTCGTTAACTGTGTCGTTGACTGTGTCGTTGGTTGTGTCGTTAACTATGTCATTAACTATGTCGTTAACTGTGTCGTTAACTGTGTCGTTGACTGTGTTGTTAACTGTGTTGTTGACTGTGTCGTTAACTGTGTCGTTGACTGTGTCGTTGGTTGTGTCGTTAACTATGTCATTAACTATGTCGTTAACTGTGTCGTTAACTGTGTCGTTAACTGTGTCGTTAACTGTGTCGTTGGTTGTGTCGTTAACTATGTCATTAACTATGTCATTGACTATGTCGTTAACTGTGCCGTTAACTGTGCCGTTAACTGTGTCGTTAACTGTGTCGTTGACTGTGTTGTTGACTGTGTCGTTGGTTGTGTCGTTGGTTGTGTCGTTAACTATGTCATTAACTATGTTGTTAACTGTGTCGTTAACTGTGTCATTGACTGTGTCGTTGATTGTTTCGTTAACTGTGTCGTTGACTGTGTCGTTGATTGTGTCGTTAACTGTGTCGTTAACTATGTCGTTAACTATGTTGTTAACTGTGTCATTGACGGTGTCGTTGACTGTGTTATTAACTGTGTTATTAACTGTTTCGTTAACTGTGTCGTTAACTGTGTCGTTGGTTGTGTCGTTAACTGTGTCATTGGTTGTGTTGTTAACTATGTTGTTAACTGTGTCGTTCACTGTGTTGTTGAAGGTGTCGTTGACTGTGTTATTAACTGTTTCGTTAACTGTGTCGTTAACTGTGTTGTTAAAGCCAGTTACCGTGGACAGTGAGGTTAATGGATCTAGAGTCTGTTCCAGCTCCATTAGATGCAACACACTCATAAAGACCAGTGTCCTCCACCGTGGGAGCGATAACCACCAGAGATCCTGATGATAGTAACCTGAAAAATAAAAAAGAGGGGACGTTAGTATTATATAATAACAGTGTAGTACATGTAGGGGTGTGATGTTTCATCTACTCCATCAGTGTGTTGATTTATATTCCTGCGATCCATCTCTATCGTTCTGTGCTCAACAAGTTCCGGATGAAAATATGGATCTAACCTTGACTTAAAAGCTGATAAATCTAGTGCCTTGATACCAGGATATAATGTATTAGATTTAAGCCAAGCAGACTCGATGTGTTTTTTAAAATGATTTTAACAATACGGATGTTAAACGCTACTCGATTTAACCTGATACAGACACAAATCATTCAAACTATGGTTGGATTGGTTTGGTTTTAGATATTTGACTCATATATAACAGATTCAAAGACTCACACACTTTATTGAAATCAAATCTGAATGCATTTCCTGTTAATTGTTGTTTAATCTGCCCCACGATTGGCTGGCGACCATCTGGGGTGTATCCCTGCCTCTCGCCTTAACGCGCTGGGATAGGCTCCAGCAGACCCCTGCGACCCCGAAAGGGAATAAGCGGGATAGACAATGGATGGATGGATGGATGTTGTTTAATCTATTTATTAGCATTTTCTCTCCATTCTGTCGATAATGCATACTGTGTATGCGGATTAACAAATTCTGCGAATTTGTACATTGTGTTGTGTGTTTTTTATTTTTTTATAGTTTTTTTAGTTTTTTTTTTTTTTATCTTCTTCAACTTTATTTTACTTTTTCTTTATCTGTAACGCTGCAGTAACACACAAATTTCCCCGTTGTGGGATCAATAAAGTTTATCTATTCTATTCTATTCTATTCTATTCTATTCTATTTATACCTGAATCCCTTACCAGAAACAACAGGAATCTTCATTTGTACAGTGCAGTGTCCAGGTTTTTATTTCTCAAGTCAGCAATTATTGTAAATTATTTTATTTTCAGTCAAATCGATTATGGGGTAAAAAGTTTATGGATTAATTATAATCCCTGAATTAAATCAGATCATTCTAACAAACCAATATTGTCCTTAAAATTAAAACCTGAATTGTTGTTAAAATGAGTTGCTACACATCTACTATATGATAAAAAAGATAATGGATAATTAGACAGGGTGTAAATACTCATATTTTTACAATATGCTCAGTATATTAAACCATTTTATAATGTCTGTTGTTTTTTTAGTAAAGGATCTCGATGATTCCAGGATGTAGAGTGAGGAAGCAGAGAGGGAGAAAACCTGGATCAACCTGTACATGTTCTGGTTCTGGTCGGTGCTGATGGCCCGATCGTTCTTGGTCCAGCTGACGGTGGGTTTGGGGATGCCGGTGGCCTCGCAGGGCAGCGTGGTCTGGACGTTGACCGTCACCGTCACGTTGGCGCGACCGTCGGCGATGGAGGGAGGCACTGAAAGACGAGAGTGTTGGCACATTTATACGACAAGGTACCCTACAGTGGTTCAGATAAAACATATAAAGGTTCATTAAGAAGTTTTAAAAACAGATGATTAAAAGGGGAAAAATAAAAAACAAGAAAAATCATTTAAAATTAATGAAGATTTAAAGTTAAAGTATATATATATATTAAAAACAGAACCAATGTTATACAATTTAACAGTTTAATAGGGGAAACATTTAAATGGGACAAGAACAAAATTATAGTGTAGTAAATATTAATTAAGAAATGACATTATCATAATAGGCCCCAGCAAACAAAAGTCTTGAGACCTGCAGTTCTCAGGGAGTTTGTTCGAGATCTGTGAGGCTTAGAAACTAAATGCTGCTTCTCCATAGTTTAGTTCTGACTCTGGGACCAGAGACCAGACCTGTCCCAGACCATCTAAGAGGTCTGGCTGGTTCATAAGGGATCAGCAGATCTAGATATACTCAGACCCTGGACCATTCAGGGCTTCATAAACCAGAAGAAGTATTTTAAAGTGAATTTTTGACAGACAGAAGACAGTACCAGGACCTCAGAACTGGACATTGGTCTGACATTTTGGAGAACAACCCCTTAAAGTCTACGTAGTAGATAAGAACCTCACCAAAAACTTGCAGATCCACTTTCTTGCGTTGCGTCCCGGCCTGATTCGTCGCCATACACAGGTATCGGCCGGTGTCTGTCACCTGAGCAGAGTGGATGTGTAAAGACCCGTCCTCGGCGAACGTGTACCTGCACATGTTCATAGAAAATGTGTAAACGCAGCGTCTGGGAAATGCAAGTAATATCGTAAACCACCTAATAGCAGCTACGGTAATTGTTGGTTTCAATCAGCTGATTATTCGAGACGAGACAGGACAAAACGTCTCGCTCAGCAAAACTGGAAAAATCTTGTAATTTACTCAGATATTTACTGCATATCTTGATTTTTTTTGTCTTGCAGCAGAATTTTTCTCTGCATATTTTACCACAGAAAGATTGAATTTCATGATGAACCAGCAGTTATTCATCAAACTAGCCATCGTTTGAAGACGACCCGACTGAAACTCTGTTATTATCCTGTAAATTCAGAGTGAACCGTGTGACGCTGGCGTTCACCTGGGGCTGTTTCCTGCCAGCACGGCGCCGTGTTTCCTCCAGGTAACTCGAGGCGGAGGAACGCCACTCACGATGCACTCGAGCAGCGCCGGCTTGTCCACGTGGACGGAGACGGTCTGAGACCCGTCCTGGATGGTGGGGGCCACTGGGGGGGCACGAGACGAGGATCAGACACCGCTTATAGCATATCTTCATAACAGGGTTCATGTCTTTTTAAGACCAATTATATAAATCTTAACACCTGCCAGCAAAAAAACAACTTTAAACCTGAAGAATAAATATTAAAAAACACCAATAAATTAAATTGAGATCCCACAATCCTCCTTAGCTCTGCAGTCACATAAAATACTTTTAATCATCACTTGAAAAGTGAATTATTAATGAATATTCTCAGGTATGACATGCACACTGCATTCATATATTATATATTTCATCACTTGTAGTAGTTGGTTCATTGTGAATATGATGAGAAAGAAAACAGTCTTTTGTATTTTTGGTGAATATTTTTCATTAATCAGTTCCTAATGAAACATGTAACTTAAAGATGAACCCTAACACACAATTTGGATCAAAGACTAAAATACTTTTGATTTTAGTAAAATAAAACTAGACTAAAATACTTTTAGTAAAATGAAACAAGAGTACAACACTTTTAATTTTTGTTGACTAAAATACTAGTAATGTAAAACTAAACTACAACAATTGAGACTAAAACTACTTTTTAAACTCCTGTGGGAACCTTGTATATATTATTATTCTTATGTTCTTATACAATTAAGAATATTTCATGATGCAGCAATTGTTATAGTAGTTTCTCTCTGTCTACGATATATATATGTGTATATATAGTATATATATATGTGTATATATAGTATATATATAGTATATATAGTACCATTGACAGCCAGGTTGAACTGGCGGGCCGTCTTTCCCGCCACGTTGCTGGCCACACAGGTGTACTGGGCTTTGTCACTGAGGGCGGCCATGTTGATCTGAAGGTAGCGGCCTGAGGACAGAACACGAACGCGGGCAGAGGCCTGCAAGGAAAATAATATAGTGTTATATTATCCAGGATGTTGATGCATGCGTCGAGATGTTTGTTGGATTTGTTCTCACCTGCAGAGGTTGACCGTCCCTGAGCCAGGTCAGAGTGGGAGGTGGAACGGCGTCAGATTTACACTCCAGAGTCACTTGTCTGTTCTGCAGCACCGACACGTCCTGAGGGGAACTGTCCCCGGCGATGTTAGGGGGAACTGGACAGAGACAGGAAGGGGTTTGTGGTTGGCATGTTCAGTGACCTAAAAGCACGCTGAGGTTCGCTCTCAGAGCTGCAGTCTTCTACAGCAGCTGTTGTCGTGGCCGAGTGGTTAAGGCGATGGACTAGAAATCCATTGGGGTCTCCCCGCGCAGGTTCGAATCCTGCCGACAACGAGCCATTGTTTTCCCTTTTGATTACCCTATGTGAGCCAAAACGTGTGCTGAACCAAGCACCGTTTTAAGATCTGTCACAAATCGTACAAAGAATGAACCTAACGTGGCTTTGCTGGACCTAAAAGTGTGTTAAAGTGTCCTTTAGGAGCCAAAACATGTCCTAAAGTTCCCTTTGGAAGGAAAAACACAGATTAAAGTTCCCTCAAAGCTTCAGCTTCTAACACCACAGCAGTTGTCGTGGCCGAGTGGTTAAGGCGAGAAATCCATTGGGGTCTCCCCGCGCAGGTTCGAATCCTGCTGACAACGAACCAGTGTTTTCCCTTACGATTACCCTATATGAGACAAAACGTGCTGAAGAGCCTCTAGAACCAGATTGTGTGCTAAAGCGAGCAGCGTTTTAAGATCTATCACAAATCGTACAAAGAATGAACCAAACGTGCCCTGGACTATGCTGAAGTGTGTTAAAGTGTCCTTTAGCAGCCAAAACGTGTCCTAAAGTTCCCTTTGGAAAAAAAACACAGACTAAAGTTCCCTCAGAGAAACTACAAAGTGTCTTTAAACAATCATTTGCATCTTTAGACCCAAAATGTGGGTAAAGTGCCCCCTAGTGGAGGAAGCTAGCAGAAGCTTCAGCTTTTAACACCACAGCTGTTGTCGTGGCCGAGTGGTTAAGGCGATGGACTAGAAATCCATTGGGGTCTCCCCGCGCAGGTTCGAATCCTGCCGACAACGCACTAATGTTTTCCAGCTGTGACAAATCCTACAATGAACCGGCTGTGCTGCGAGAGTTACCGTTATGAGCCCAAACCCATGCCAAAGCCAGCTGTCCTACAAACAATGAACCACACGAGCTGCAGCTAAAAAGTGTCTCAAAGTGTCGCCCAAGAGCCAAAACATGTGATGAAGTTCCCTTCAGAACCCGAATCACAAACTAAAGTTCCCTTTTGTGAAGCAATTATGTGTTAAAGTGCCCTTTGAGTGCAAAAATTAAAGCTAAAGTAGGAGCTACAAACCATGTTATAGTGAGCTGTAGGAGCCAAATCACAGACTAAAGTGTCCTCTACGTTCCAAAAGACATGTTGTGCCCACTAGGAGCTAAAATTCCAGCAGCTACTGAGCAGAAGTTTGTTCTGCAGCATTGGTTGTCGTGGCCGAGTGGTTAAGGCGATGGACTAGAAATCCATTGGGGTCTCCCCGCGCAGGTTCGAATCCTGCCGACAACGGACCAGTGTTTTTCCAGCAGTGACAAATCCTACGAACAATGAACCACACATGTCTCTGCTGAAGTTGTTAATAATTAATCTGTGTTAAAAGACACTAACCCTAACCCTGCTGTCTACATACATGGTGATAGTCCTTTTTCTTTCTTTTTGCTGTTAGAGGCAGAGGTAGACATACACACTGCTGATCTGGAGACATTTCTGGTAGCTCCATAAAACAGTTTTGGTCAGTTCTGAACAAATATTCTGCTATTAAAACAGCTATTAAAGCACTTTTAACAGGGAGGCTGCTTCAGGTAACAAGGTTTAATTTAGAATTTTAGAACATGATGTTTCCTCAACAGCACCACCACAAGCAGATCAGTTTCCTTCACTTATATTTTACTGAATTTAAACAGTATGCATGTAGTTCTAAGCTGTTAAAGTAGTAAACCTCCTGATACTTTGAGTTTTATTGATAAATCCCATGTTAAACCTGAGCTCCAACACTAAATAAAGTATTTTTATCTGTAGTAAAACCCAATGTTCCTGTTACAGCATCAATATATATCATCAATTTATTTATTCTGATTCCAGGTATGTACATATTTGTAAATAAGTGTAATTATGCATACGTTACCCACCATGCACCCGGACCAGGAACTCCTTGTCATCATCTCCTGCTGGACTGTTGGCTAAACAGCTGTATCTGCCTGTGTCCTCCAGCTGACAACAAACGAGAAAAACAGGTGAGAACAATGGGAAAAGATGCAAAAACAAACAAAAAAGGTGCATTGATTCTCGTGTTACAGCGGTTCCCAACCTTCTTTGACTAAAACTAGACTCAAGTACTAATTATGGGCGTTTAACAGAAGATCAAGACTAAAAGCAAAGTGAAACCGGCCGATAAATCTACAGTAGGCTAGTACTACTAGTGTAAATCAACAGTACGCTAGTACTAGTGTAAATCAACAGTAAACTAGTACTAGTGTAAATCAACAGTAAGCTAGTACTAGTGTAAATCAACAGTAAGCTAGTACTAGTGTAAATCAACAGTACGCTAGTACTAGTGTAAATCAACAGTACACTAGTACTAGTGTAAATCAACAGTACGCTAGTACTACTAGTGTAAATCAACAGTACGCTAGTACTAGTGTAAATCAACAGTAAGCTAGTACTAGTGTAAATCAACAGTTCGCTAGTACTAGTGTAAATCAACGGTACGCTAGTACTAGTGTAAATCAACAGTAAGCTAGTACTAGTGTAAATCAACAGTACGCTAGTACTAGTGTAAATCAACAGTAAGCTAGTACTAGTGTAAATCAACAGTACGCTAGTACTAGTGTAAATCAACAGTACGCTAGTACTAGTGTAAATCAACAGTAAGCTAGTACTAGTGTAAATCAACAGTACGCTAGTACTAGTGTAAATCAACAGTAAACTAGTACTAGTGTAAATCAACAGTACGCTAGTACTAGTGTAAATCAACAGTACGCTAGTACTAGTGTAAATCAACAGTAAACTAGTACTAGTGTAAATCAACAGTAAACTACTACTAGTGTAAATCAACAGTACGCTAGTACTAGTGTAAATCAACAGTACGCTAGTGCTAGTGTAAATCAACAGTAAGCTAGTACTAGTGTAAATCAACAGTAAGCTAGTACTAGTGTAAATCAACAGTAAGCTAGTACTAGTGTAAATCAACAGTACGCTAGTACTAGTGTAAATCAACAGTAAACTACTACTAGTGTAAATCAACAGTACGCTAGTACTAGTGTAAATCAACAGTATACTGGTACTACTTTGCTAGTGTTGGGACTTGAACCTGAGCCGAGGCCACGCGGAGCACCTCCCCCCCCCGGAGGAGGCGCAGGCTGTCTGTCTGGGGGAGGGGGCGTCCGTCCTTCATCCAGGTCAGGGAGGGGGGGGGGATCCCTGAGGCCTCACACTGCAGCTCCAGGACGTTATTGACCACCACGGAAACCTCAGCTGGAACGCCAGAGCCGGTGATGCGTGGGGGGTCTGAGGAGGGAATAGGAATATTTTCACATGTGTGAATCAAACTGAGTTAAAGGGATGATTATAGAAGTTAATCAGTGCCATCAGACTTTACATTTGAATTTTTACCACTGAATTTTTTGGCATTGAAATCAGAATTTCACATTTTAAAAGCCATTGAATTTCAGCCACTGATGTTGGATCTTGAGTCTGAATTTTTAGACATCGTAGTTTATGAGACATTGATGTTTTTTTGTTTTTTTTTTAGGAAGGAAAAAAAATAATTTGAAATCCATTGAATTTCAATGTTCCAAAAATTTTACAGAATTTTTTGAGACATAGTTTTTTTATACACTAAAATGTTTGGGATATTGAATTTTTGACACAGAACTTTTTTTATGTTGAAGAGGGGGGGGGGGGGGGGGGATAAATAAAAGGCATTGATTTTTATTTTATAAAAAAATATACACAAATTTCTTACCATGATTTTTTGTACACTATACTTTTTGGGACATTTAATTTTTGAAACTGATTTTTTTTTAAACTTTAGGAAAAAAAAAATAAAGAGAGGAAACAATAAATAAAAGCTAAAAATTCTACTGAATTTTGACACATGGATTTTTTTTTACACTGAATCGTTTGGGACATAAAAAAGTGAAAGAGTGAAAAGTTTTTGTTTTTTTTAACATTAGAAAAAATTAAGAGAGGAAACAATAAATAAAATCTTTTAAATTTTAATGTCCCCAAAAATTATACTGAATTTTGAGACATTGATATTTGTTTCACATTGAATATTTGAGATATTGATTTTTTTTAAAACATTAGAATTAAAACAAATTAAAAGCCATTCAAACCGATGTCCCAGAAAATGTACACAGAACCGTTTGGGACATTGAATTTTGACACTAAATTTTTTGAGACATAAAAAAAAAATTCTGAGGGAATAAATGAATAAATAAATAAATAAATAAATAAATAAATAAATAAATAAATAAATAAAAGCCATTGATTTTTAATGTCCCCAAACATTTTGAGATATTGATTTTTTTACACTGATTTTTTAAACATTAGAAACATGTAGACACAAAGGAAAATTAAAAGCCAATGAATGGTCAATCAATGTCACACAAAATTTACACAAAATTTTTTGATACAATACATTTTTTTTACAGAGATTTTTTTGGGACATTGAAATTTGTACACTGAATTTTCTTGAGACAATTAATTGATTATTTTC
>JAYKQN010000027.1:3782500-3795000 GCA_036785175.1 Eupleurogrammus muticus | reverse complement strand
ATACGTTTTAAAGCACTGGGGTGTTAGATGAGTAATTACTGGTTAATCTCCACACTCACCTATAGCTCGTCCATTCTTCAGCCAGGTGAGGCTGGGTGGAGGAATCCCAGCAGCATCACAGGTGAAGGTCACTGGGTTACTGATGGTTTCTGCTACTGTCTCCTCTGCAGGGCCGTCGATGCTGGGGGGAACTGAAAATACAGACAGAGGTTTTCTCATCACAATGAGATGGTTTATTTCAAAATGTGGTGCACATTTAGATCAATGATCATCCTTAATACCGTAAATGTTCAGGTGGAAGTTCTTGTCCACCTGTCCAGCAACGTTGGTGGCCTTGCACACGTATTGTCCAGTATCAGACACCTGAGGAACAAAAGACAGTGTGAGAACCACTGATAATGGTGGTTGTAATAAGCTTTAGGAGAATTAGGAGCCACTATGGATAAAAAACGGCAGTAAAAACATGAAGGAATAAACAGACGATCAGAAACAACCAGTCGTGGTCACATTTGTCAAACCCCCCCGCCCCTTCCAGATGTAGAAAGTAAAACCCGCGCGTCGCGTCACCTCTGATCCTTTGAGCTGCAGCATTCGTCCCTCGGCCAGAACGCTGAGTTTGTCCGATTCCGTCACCACGCGTCCGTTCTTGTACCAGGTGACGGTGGGGGGGGGCACGGCGTTGGACTCGCACTCCAGAGTCACAGATTTACCCACAAGGACGTTCACCACCACGGGAGAGTCGCCACCGCCGTCCCTGATGCTGGGAGGAACTGGGAGGAGAAAACATCCTGATGCTTTACAGTGGAAACGGAGGACGAGGTCAGAGGTCAGTGTGAAGGACACACTGTGCATCAAAATGAACAGTGACTGAATTTTCTCATAAAGTGCAAGAAGTTTGTGGCCTTTTTTACTTACTTGTAAACCCCATCAAAGTTCTGCAAAGGCTTAAAATATAATAATGAAAATTTTAAAAAACATTGAGGCTCCTTCCCAAGTTGTGTGCTTATGCTTGGTGCAGGATGTGAACTTTGAGAGTGGAACGAATAGACATAACAGAAGATAAAAAAAAAAAATTATCAAGGCAGATTAAGAGAGAGAAATCTACAGAGCTAAAATTATCCGAAAACACTCATCCTTACACTAAAAATACACAAAAACACTCATCCTAACACAAAGGACTCAGTGTAAAACACAAATCCCAATCATTGACCAGAGGCCGGCCATGTCGTGGGTGTGACTGACCGTACACCGTGAGCTGGATGTGTTTGGAGGCCTCTCCTGCTGCGTTCATGGCCACACAGCTGTACTTCCCACCATCTGACACCTTGGCTTTCAGGATCTGCAGAGTCCGCCCACCTGCAGGCAACGCAGGAAAAACACCAGTCATTCTTCTCTAATACGTTCATGCATGGAGATTACAGCATCAACTGCGGCACGTTTTAACAAAGGTGAACTATTTTGTAAAGATTTTCCTGGTTTAAATTTGTCAGATTAATGATGTGTGATGATGTATCAGGAGCTTTGATGGAACTTTAATGTCAATTACTACCAGTGTCCTTGAAAAGAATTCTTATCCTGTGATATTTGACTATGAATCAACCTTTTATGCATTTAGGTGTAATTTTATATATATATATATATATATATATATATATATATATATATATATATATATATATATATATATATATATATATATATATATAATGTTCCTACCCCTGTCAAATACAAGGGATTTCTTTATTTTTTCACTTACAAATTATTATTTCACTTCAGTTTTTACTTCAATAGGACACAAAGAAAGTCTGAAGCCATAATTGATTTGTTTTTCATTAGAATGTGTAAATAAACGGAGTGAAAACCAAAAATCACATCAACAAATGACTATGATGTAGAAAGCTCCTGCAGGGCATGCTGGGAAATCTGTCTTTATATATATACACTTTATAGTTGGAGACTTTCTTTGTGTCCTATTTAAGTAAAAACTGAGGAGAAATACTCATTTTAAGTGTAAAAAATTAAGAAATCCATTGTATTTAATAGGGGTATAAAACATTTTGGGTAAAGTGTGTGTGTGTGTATGTATATATATATATATATTTTTTTTTTTTCTTTTTTTATATATATGTATGTATGTATATATATACATACATACATATATTTTTTTTCACAAAATATAACAATTTTGCACATATATTACAATGCCATTACATTGATTTTGTTACAGTACAAAATGCATGAATCACACTTAATTGAACAAATGAATACATCTATATAGGAAAACTTTGGATTTGTTTTTTCAGACCTTGTTTTACATCACTAAAGAAGCATAAACCCACTCAGTGAAGTGTGTCTTATACAGGTGCGTCTCTGTATTTAATTGGCCGTACCTGGCGTGATGAGGGCGTTGGCGTTGGCCTGGATGGGGCCTCTGTCATTTAACCAGCTCAGGGAGGGAGGGGGGAAGCCCAGAGCCTCACAGGACAGAGACACAAAGTTGTTGACCACCACCGTCACGTTCTCAGGGTTCAGGCCCAGAACCACGGGAGGAACTGGAGGAAAAAAACAGGAAAATCAACGTGCAATGTTTAGAAATACTGAATTTAAATGAACACTTCGTGCAGGTGTGACTCACCGTGAACGTTGAGGTTGAAGGATTTCTCTGCACTCCCAGCCACGTTTTCAGCAACACACACATAACGGCCTGTATCAGACACCTGGGCATTCAACACCTGAGGACAGAGGTCAGAGGTCAGGCGTCAGTTTAGTCCTCTTACATTCAGCTAAATATTTATTAAACATTTATATCTCATCAGTTCACAGTAAAATCACCAGTGTTAATATGACACTTAAAGACTTAACCCTTAATCTATGTTTTTACAGTTAGGCATTAAGAGGGGGCTTTTATTTTGAAGGAAATACAACATAGGAGGTCACATGACCAGCGCATTTAGCTCACGGACATTTAACATATGAACATCATCGTCTCACAACCAAAAGTTGTCTTTTATTTAGAATTTTGGAACATTTTTAACAAAAAAATGTATTTGTATTTTACATTATTTGACATTTAATTCAAAGTTTTATGTTATGAGTTGTTTTTTTTAATCTGCTAAAATTGATTTGTTTCCATATGACAACAATATGCAAATAAGTAAAACTTCAACACATTGACTTTCATAGCATCAAACTAATTAAACTAATAAAAAAAAGTGTATTTGGAACTTTGGAAGGTTATTTATTGAAATAGAAAAATATTTTCTCAGAAATGTTGCTATTATTTGGTCATTTATGGTAATAGTATACACTGTGTGCCATTTAAAATAAAGTTAAATAAAATAAAGTTTTAAATAAAAAGGACAACAAACATGATGTAGTTTTTTTTTACTTTTTAATTGTATTTTAAGCAAAAGAAAAATGTGCAGCGTCATTTGTCTGGATTTTATTTTGTATCTGTAACAGTCATTCATCAACATATCCACCTATTCCTGATAGCGTAGGGTGTTTCAGTGCTGTAGTGAATGTGCTTGTTACCTGAAGTGTCCTCCCATTGGACAGGACTCTGTGTGGACCATCAGAGCTGATTGGCTGGCTGTCCTTTAACCAGGTGATCTTGGGGGCGGGGTTTCCGTCCACGTGACACTCCAGTAGCGAGGTTTTATTCACCAGAACCGTCACCTCGTCAGGTAGATCCCCGTCTGACCCGCGGATGGTGGGAGGCACTGGAGACAGGAAACACATAAATAACTGGACTTTTCCAGCTCTGCTAACGTGAATAGAGCTGCAACTAAAGATGATTCTGAGAGACGATCAATTCATCAGTTATTGATTCATTGATTAGTTATTGTTGGAACTTTGTAACTAGTGTAAAACATTCAATTTAATGTTGTGATTTTTTTAAATTAAGAGAATGTACAGGACACTGGTTACGATTAATCGATTAGTAGTTTAGTTTATTAAATGTTGATCAGTGTTTCTAAAGCTGCAGATTGAAGCTAAAATGTCTTTTTTTGTCCACAACCCAAAGATCATCAGTTTACTATTATAGAAGAATAAAGAAACCAGGAAATAATCAGAGAACAGAAGCTGGAACCAGAGAATCTGGACATTTTATCATTAAAAAATGACTCAAATCCATTAATTGATTAATAAAGTAGTTGGTGATTAATCAATTAATTGTGGATCTCTGTTTTTTACTCCTCATAATAAATCTCTAGAGCTGCAAACTTAGTCAGTTCATCACTTAGTTGATCAACAGAGGATCAAGCAGCAGTTATTTAAATATTTTAATCATTTTCCAGTTTAAAAAATGACCCAAATCCATCATCCCAATGACTGGCGGTTAATGTGATAACCAGCAACTGATCGATGAATGGACGAATGTTTGCAGCTCTACCGTGAGTTTATAAACTCAACAAACATGCGCTCACGTAACACCCTGACGTCGTAGTGGATGGAGTCTTCTCCCGCCTCGTTGACAGCGACACACGTGTATCTGCCTGAGTCCTCGGCCTGGGCTCTGGGAACCTGCAGAACGCGACCTCCTGACGGGACAACATAAAAACAAATTCTGGTAAATCTACAGAAACTTTCCATGGGGAGTTTGTTACGTTCATCTCTAACTCACCAACTTTATTTCATATTTGCAAGTTAAACATTATTGGGACAATGTCAAAACGTCATGTGGTGTAACCATAACAACATGTTACCAGATATAGTTTTATTCTATTATTAATTTCATAGTGTTTCCACATGGCAACAATTACTTTATCCTATTTTTTTTTTTTTTAAACGCTGTGATATAAACTCTGTTTTTACAGTTAGGTGTGAAAAGGCTTTTATTTTGGAGGGCATACAGTTTATGGGGTCACAGGTTGTCTTTTATTCAGAAATTTGAAAAAAAAACATTTTTTTTTACATTTAACTACTTATTTTTTTCTAATATAAAATATCGAAAATAGATTTGGTTCCATTTATCAACAATATGTAAAATTCCTAGTTCAACAACCTAATGGAGTCACATTGACTTAAATAGCAACAAACTAATATTAAGAAAAGTTTATTTGGATTTCAAGGTTATTTATCAAAATAGAAAAATACAACAAGAAACAAGAATGTAGATTTTTTTCTTACCTCTTAATAGTGTAAGAATTAAACTATACAACTTTTTCTTATATATATATATATATATATATATATATATATATATATATATATATATATATATATATATATATATATATATATGTCTTATTAAAGTTATTAAAAGTTTTTTTTTTTAATTGCTAACTAGTTTTATATATCCTAGTTGGATTAAACATAAAAATGTATTTTACTATTTGACATTTTGTGTAAAAAAAGAAAAAAAATCACACATTCTATTTGATTGTTGTATAAAAGTGGTACACAGTGCAAAGGTAACATTAAATCTTGCTGTTTTAGCCAGAATTGAGCTACTATAATAAATTTCCTGTTTCCCTTAATGTCATTCCTATTTATTTATTACAATTTATTCCTATTTCCTAATTATGCACATTCCCAGAATTCCCAGGAGAAGCCATGGTCTGGTTCGTCGTGTCCGTCTCACCTGGGAGGACCAGGACTCTGTCGCTGGACGCCAGCGGGCGTCCATCTTTGTACCAGGTGAGCGTGGGGGGGGGCACGGCGTTGGTCTCGCAGTACAGGGACACGGGATTGTTGAGGATCACGTCGCGGACGTCCCCCCCAGACCCGGGGGGGGCCGCTCCACCAGGTCTGTTGAAATTAGGTGGAACTGAACAGGTGATAAAAAAAGAAAAATAATCTGAAGCTTCTTCAGCAGTTTGAACATTTTTATCAAACATAAGCAGCAGAAGGTTTGTTAGAGGATTTATCTGCATTTAGTAGAGGAGTAAAGGACTTAACATGACCTAAGGCCATGAATGGGAATAAATTCATCCAAAGAGATGAATCAGCTTTTGATGCAGTGATTTTTTGTCCCTTTACCTTCTCTACTAAGTAATTAAGAACAGGCAATTAAAAACAAAGCTGGCAGCACAGTCATTATTATTATTTGTGAGTCCAACAGGAAGTAGAAACTGTCTCGATCATCATCCAACCAGTTCACCTTGTATATTTACATCAAAGTCCTTCTCGTCCTCCCCGGCCACGTTGGTGGCGACGCAGGTGAAGCGGCCGGTGTCCGACACCTGGGCTCGTTCGATCCGGAGAAGGTGACCGTTGGCCGTGATGGACACGTGGGCGTCTGCCCTCAGGACCTGAGGAGGACCAGAGGTCACAGAAATAAAGAAGAATCCAGCCGACCTGTAGTAACAGCCTACCTGTCATAACAGCCTACCTGTAGTAACAGCCTACCTGTTGTAACAGCCTACCTGTAGTAAAAGCCTACCTGTCGTAACAGCCTACCTGTCGTAACGGCTTACATGTAGCAACAGCCTACCTGTAGTAACAGCCTACCTGTAGTAACAGCCTACCTGTCGTAACAGCCTACCTGTAGTAACAGCTTACATGTAGCAACAGCCTACCTGTAGTAACAGCCTACCTGTAGTAACAGCTTACCTGTAGTAACAGCTTACCTGTAGTAACAGCCTACCTGTCGTAACAGCCTACATGTCGTAACAGCCTACCTGTAGTGACATCCTAACTGTAGTGACAGCCTACCTGTAGTGACATCCTAACTGTAGTGACAGCCTACCTGTAGTAACAGCCTACCTGTAGTAACAGCTTACCTGTAGTAACAGCCTACCTGTAGTAACAGCCTACCTGTAGTAACACCTACCTGTCCGTCCTTGTACCACTGCAGGGCTGCGGTAGGAAAGGCTTGAGCAGCACACTCCAGGGTCAGGGTGCTGTTGACCTTGACCTTGACCTCTTTGGGGGCCAGCCCCTCCCCTGGGATGTCGTTCTTGTCGATCTGGGGGGGAACTGTAGTCGGAGAAACCGACCAGTGAGATGACGAGCCAATCAGTGACGTGGTGCTAACGAACGAGGGACCCTCACCATAAACTTTGACCTCGTAGTGCTTCAGCGTCTCCCCGGCCTCGTTGGTGGCCACGCAGGTGTATCTCCCAGCATCCTCCTCTTTAGCGTTGAGGATCTGTAGCGTTCGCCCACCTGTGAAAAACACAGAGCATCACAAACGAGGTACAAAATACTACTGTAGTATTTGTTTTTAAAGTAATTTCACACCCCTGAAAAAACGTTTCACTAACTCCAGTGTTTAAAATCTGTAAACTCCTGATCCAGGTTCAGCATTCCTTTTTTCCGATATTCTAAGTCCAATAACCTTTGTGTTTGTACAGATATTCCACATTTATCATCATTTATAGCAGGAAAACTGAGAAATAAACCTGGAGTTTAAGTGGTTAACAGGTGAACTCTGGTTCAGGTCCAGGTGTGCTCCAGGACTCATTTTGACAGGTTGAACAGAACCGAGCCTGTGACCCGACCCATCAGAGGTCAAACACAACAAACCCTCTCAGACCTGGCAGGACACGGACGTTGCGTCCGGACTCGAACGGAGCTCCGTCTTTGAGCCAGGTGATGAGGGCGGGGGGGAAGGACTGGACCTCGCACAGCAGGGAGGTGGGGCTGCTCAGGGTCACCGTCACCTCCTCGGCAGAACTGGCCGGACCGGAACCGGCGATGGTGGGAGAAACTGGTTCCAGAAACACCAGGGAAGGAGTCAGAGAAAACCTTAAAGAAACGGATCCTCTATAAAAACAACGTCCCGCTCTCACCCAGGACGTTGAGGTTGTAGTGGCGGCTGCGCTCCCCTGCCGTGTTCCACGCCACGCAGCTGTACCGACCCGTGTCGGACACCTGGGCCCCGGAGATGTGGAGGAACCGTCCGTGGGACAGAACCTGGTGAAGCCTGTCGGGGGCCAGAGGCTGCCCGTCCTTCAGCCATCTGACCTCTGGTACAGGGTTACCTGCAGGACCACAGGTTACCTTTAACACAGGGGTTCTCAAGTAGAGGGGTGCACCCCCTGGGGGGCGGGGGCTCCATCAGGGGGGCGTGTTCGACGTTGGGGCACATGCTTTTTATTTTTTTTAATTTGATTTTTTTTTTTACTGTCCTAGAATAAAGTGCAATTGCACCTCCACTCCATTAGGGGGCAGCAGAGTGTGAGCAGGGAGCATACAGCACAGAGTATGAGTATGAGTATGAGTATGAAGTGTAGACACCAAGTTGTTGTAAGTTGTAAAACTTTTTTATGAGAGTTAAACCAAGTTTACATGGTTACCCCATGTGACAGTTTTCATATTCTCACACATCCTAAAAATTCCAAAACCTACTTTCTGTGCATTAATACAGTTTATAATCATCATTTGTTCTTAATTATCATTTTACTCTCATCACTGTCTCATGTATAATTTACCTAATTCAGTATAATTAGACATAATCATCGGCTTCACTTTGTATTGCAGCTTTCCTGACTAAATATTCCTAAAAATATAAATTAAAGCACTCATCAAAAACTTGTTCTCTATTCCATGAATAAACAAAACTATTGATAAAAGATAATTTCTGTTGGTTTAAATGTGCTTTTTCCTCTTATTTTTAGGTAAAATGCACATGTTTCCAGTGATGTTTTATCAATGTTATTTATAGCATAACATTTATAATTTATTAATAATAATGTTATAATTATTTAATAATAATTTAAATTACTTTTGTAGTTATTATCATTTATTTCTAACAGTTTCTCTGCTTATTTTACTACAGTTCGTCCTGTCAATAAAACCTTTCGCTGATTCCAGCCTGAGAAACGTGATTTTCCCACAAAGACGAGCGCCGCTCACCTGAGGATTCACAGGTCAGAGTCACGTTGTGTTTCTCTTTGACTTTGCTGTCGACCACCGTTCCTTCACCAGAGATTCTGGGAGGAACTGGAAAATAGGAAATAATAGACTCAAGATCAGGAAAACGGTTCTCACCGTCTATCAAACGTTTTACGATTAAAGGATGTGGACTTTAAGATGTTCGTTTTCAGTATCAGGATATTAGGATGCGAGTGGTTTAATCAGATTTTACCGAGAACGTCCAGGTCGAAGTTTTTCCTCGTTTCCCCAGCACTGTTAGACACCATACAGGTGTATCTCCCAGAATCCTCCACTGCAGCGTGCATGAGACGAAGGCTGCGTCCGCCTGGAAATGAACGAAGTAAACTCAGTCATCATCATCATCAGCCTTAGAAAAAAAAAAAGACCTCGGGGAACATTTTTTGTTTTTTACTGTACTAGAATAAAGTGCAGTTGCACCTCCACCACACTAGGGGGCAGCAGAGTGTGAGCAGGGAGCAAACAGCACATTTATAGACAAATGATTCTATTTATTGGGGGGGGGTTCTTCTTCCACGGGGGGGGGGCAGAGAATAATTGACCCGCGCTGACCTGACAGGACCCGTACGGAGCCGGAGCTCCTGATTGGCCGGCCGTCCTTCAGCCAGGTGATGGCAGGAAGTGGAATCCCCGAGGCCTCGCAGCTCAGCGCCACCGGGTTCTTCACCACGACGCTCACGTTCTCTGGGAGCTGGACCTGGCCGATGATGCTGGGAGGGACTGGAGGAAGAAGCAAAATAAAGAAAATAAAGAAAATAAAGAAAATAAAAAACACATTACAGATCATCACCTTTACATAACACCTGTCTCCATTTTTAGTTTATTTTTCCTTGTACGTTTTTTTCTTTTTGCCTGGCTCTATAATATTTGTTGATTGTGCAAAGTATTTTAATGAAACCAGACTAGTAGTAGTTTAAAGAGGTTTATCTCCAGGTAACGGCGGCTGTAGGAAATAAATGACCAGGTAAAAACGTCTAAATATATTCCCTTACATAACATATTCACATTTGTCAGTTTTTCTTGCACCAGGCTTTTTTTATTGCCTGGTCCTAATTCTTCTTTGTGAATTTTACAAATTATCTTGATGAAATGACTAGTTTATGAAAAAAGTGTTTTAGCAACTGGAAAAAAAACAGCAAAACAACAATAGTGGAAATTGGTTTTCAAAAAATGGCAAAAACCAGGAAAAACATTAACACATAAAAACATTAACACATAAAAACATCAACACATAAAAACATTAACACATAAAAACATTAACACATATTCCTGCTGTTCCTCATTTCTTTCTTGTACCGGATATTTTTTTCCTTTTTCACAGTTTTTTTTCTTCTTTGTTCTTATACAGGATTTTTTATTGCCGGATATTTATTTGTAAATTATGTAAATTGCAAATTCTTGCTGAAATCAGCCTTGTTTGCAAAATTGTGTTTTAGCAACTTGTAAAAAAAAAAAATGTAAAAAACAACGTAATGGTGTTTTAACGTTGGCTCCAAACAAATGCACATTTTTCCTGTTTTGTTTTTCTTCTTTTGTTCTTGTTTTTTTTTTGCCTGTCCCTAATATTTCTTACAACACATATTCACGTTTTTTCCACATTTCATGCACATTATCTTCATAAATCCTGGTTTGCAAAATAGTGTTTTTTTATCAACTGGAAAAAAAACTGCAAAACAGCGAAGGTGTTTGTCTCCAATGGCCGATGCAGGAAAAAATGTCTGGTACAAAACCATATTTTTTAAATATTAAATACATTTCTTTTCATTATTTTGTGCAGCAGGCTTATTTTATTGCATGTCCCTAATTCTTCTTTATGAATTGTGCAACATATTTTGATGAAAGCAGCTTAGTTTATAAAAAAGGTGTTTGATCAAATGGAAAAAACAATCACAGACAAAACCAGGAAAAACAAATATACAACAAGGATATTCCCAGTTTTCCTGTTTTTTCTTATTTTTTCTTGCACCAGTTTTTCTTTGTTTGCAGGCCGTGGTTCTCCTGAATCAACCTGCCTGTTCCCACGGCGACCTGCTCGTACCGTGCACGCTGACGTCGTACTTCCTGTCGTCCTGCCCCGCCACGTTGACGGCGATGCAGGCGTAGCGGCCCGTGTCCGACACCTTGGCGTCGCTGAGCCGCAGCAGCCGTCCGTCGTTCAGGACGCGCCGGCCCGTGATTGGCCGGCCGTCCTTCAGCCAGCTGACCGCTGGCCGCGGGACGCCATCGGCGTCGCACGCCAGCGCCACGTCGCCTCCTCGCGTCACCACCACGTCGTCTGAGGCGTCGCTGCGTCTGATGGACGGACGGACTGAGGCGGGAAAACAGGGAGTTCAGTTTCTGCACGTTTTCAGTTCCCTGTTTTTGGTGAATAAATCTGGTTTTACACAGATCTGCTGCACATTTACTCCACCGACTAAAAATAAAACATTGAATGTTTGTATCTGCACCTGGAAAGTGAGATTAAGAAAAGCTCCTGGAATTCTGGGAAAATGAGTGAATTCCATGTTTATTTGAACTGATGCCATTTTTTAATTTCACTTTTTTTTTTAGCATAAATCGATGTGATTTAACATTGACATTAAATCTATAAATGACAGGTGTATGTTAAAAGATAAAAAGTTTTCCTAATAATGTATTAGTGTCTGACGTGATAACGTCATGTAGAAGCTGGAAATCACCTGGAAAACTCATGGAAAATATTTACTTTTTCATATTTTACTTGAATTAATTTAATTTCACCTCTTTTATATACAGAGTTGAAAACGCAGAGAGAAAATATAAATGAATGTATTTAAACATGATCAAATATAATAGAAAATCGAATGAATGCATGTTTATGTGCAAACAGAAAAAAATCGCAAATAAATTGATTTTATTAATTTAATGGAAAATTAAAAACATTTGTGGGTTAACTGTCCTATTTATATATGAATTTATTTATTTTTGTTCATATTTTTCTACAATTTCTGATATAAAAAAGCAAAAATCTGATCAGATGTGGTTTGTGTGAGTTTAAGGATTCGTCACTGGGTCAAAGGTCAGATCCTGTTGTCAGTCTGAAGCTTCTTCTTCTAACGTCTCATTAATAATATTTTTATCCTTCCTACCGTAGACGTGCAGCGTGTACTCCTTGGCGGCGGTCCCCGCGGCGCTGGCGGCGCTGCAGCCGTACGACGCCGCGTCCGTCCTCTCTGAGCTGGAGATGTGCAGCTGGCGTCCGCCGGACAGAACCCGGAGCCGCTGGTCCGACTTCAGCTCCACACCTGGAGGAGGAAGAATGATCAGTGTGTGGAAATAACAAATATGTGTTTTATTTCAGAGTTTTCCAAAGTTTGTATGGTATTTTAGACATTATCCTGTTTATCAGTGACCTGTTAACCTGCTGAAACAACAGGTGACGTCACATGAGGGGGCGGAGCCTGTCAGCCATTGGATGTTATTAGTCCAGGTAAATTGATACAAGGACACAAGTCTAAAACTAAGAATAAAACAGATTTACACACGCACACACACACACACACACACACACACACACACGCACACACACACACACACACACACACACACACACACACACGCACACACACACACACACCCACCGTCCTTGGTCCAGCTGAGGCTGGGGGGGGGGATGCCGCTGGACTCACACACCAGGG
>JAYKQN010000027.1:3702500-3777500 GCA_036785175.1 Eupleurogrammus muticus | reverse complement strand
CAAAACCCCAGATTAACCTGTAAACCCAGATTAACCAGTAACCCTTATATTAAACAGCAACCTCAGATTAAACAGTAACCCCAGATTATCCAGTAATTTTAGATTAACCAGTAACCCCAGATTAACCAGTAATTTTAGATTAACCAGTAACCCCAGATTATCCAGTAACCCCAGATTAATCAGTAACCCCAGATTAACCAGTAATTTTAGATTAACCAGTAACCCCAGATTAACCAGTAACCCCAGATTAACCAGTAATTTTAGATTAACCAGTAACCCCAGATTAACCAGTAATTTTAGATTAACCAGTAACCCCAGATTAACCAGTAATTTTAGATTAACCAGTAACCCCAGATTATCCAGTAACCCCAGATTAATCAGTAACCCCAGATTAACCAGTAATTTTAGATTAACCAGTAACCCCAGATTAACCAGTAACCCCAGATTAACCAGTAATTTTAGATTAACCAGTAACCCCAGATTAACCAGTAACCCCAGATTAACCAGTAACCCCAGATTAACCAGTAATTTTAGATTAACCAGTAACCCCAGATTAACCAGTAATTTTAGAATAACTAGTAACTTTAGATAAACCAGTGAACCCCAGATTAACCAGTAACCCCAGATCAACCAGTAATTTTAGATTAACCAGTAACCCCAGATTAACCAGTAACCCCAGATTAACCAGTAATTTTAGAATAACTAGTAACTTTAGATAAACCAGTGAACCCCAGATTAACCATTAACCCCAGATTAAACAGTAACGCCAAAAATAACCAGTAATTTTAAATAAACTACTAACTTTAGATTAACCAGTGAACCACATATTAAATAGAAACCCCAGATTAACCAGTAACCCCAGATTAAACTCACCAGGTACTGGGCGTCCTGAGGCCTCACACTCCAGCTCCATGGGGAATCCTGACAGGATGGTCTGGTTTATGATGGATCCAGAGGAGCGGATGATGGGAGGCTCTGAAATACAGATACAGGATTATACACAAGAGAAATAATCTGGTTCTGTTATCACAAATCTACCTGGATTAATACCGAGGTCAATGTTCAACAGTTTACAACATACTGGCAGTATAGCGTCTATAGTGTCATGTGGTGTAATCCTAAAAACTTGGTACCAGATGGTTTAATTCTCTTTAAAAATTTTAATTTAAATTAAATAAAAACACATGATATCAACTGCTTTTATATTCAAGGTGAAATAAAACATAAAATGTACATTTATTTCATTTACACCATTTGACATTTTATATCAGAAATAGCACAAAATCATGATTTTTGTCAAAATAAATGGTACAAATGGACTTTTAAGTGACAACAAACTAACATGATGATTTGATGAATTCTTTTAGAATTGTATTTAAACATTTTTTGTACTTTTTCATCTTGTCAAACATTATTTTTCACTGACATAAAGAAATTAAAAATTATCTTAGATTACAGTTCTAATCTAATAAATTTAATTTAAATTATATTAATCATGAATAGTATTTCATTAAAATTCCATAATCCAAGATGGCGTCATAATACTATGCTATGCGATCGTTACCGTGGACGCTGAGCCGGACGTGTTGCTGGGCTTCGCCCGCCGCGTTGGTGGCCACACACGTGTATTTCCCAGAATCCTCTGGTCTGGCCTCGCCGATCTTCAGCGTTCTGCCGGCTGCCTCCAGCTGTGGTGGCGAGAAGAAAGCTGATTTCCTTCAGTTTAAACTGTGCTTTATCAGTGTGTCTCTTTACCATTTTCTATTAAAAATAGAAAGTCTTTAATGTGCCCTTATAGTCAGGAAAATACGGTAATTGTCAATCACCATGTCTCACCATGGTGCAACGAAAAAAAAAATTACAACATGAAATTCAATCTTTTTAGGTAAAATATGCAGAGAAACACTCAGAAATGTAATCTGACTTTAGACTGACTAAAAATGTAAGTTTTACAGTGTTTATACTGATTTAATTCAAGAGTTGGAGTAAATTACCGTAATACCATGTAGTGTATTTCCAGATTTTCTGAGCAACTTTTTTTGTCAGGAAGGATTTAATCTCTCCTCTCCTAAAACGTTGCCTGCAGATATTGACTAAAGCTGCACTGAAATACTTTTGATTTTCTTTAACTAAAATCCAACTAATATACCTAACGTGTGCTAAAATGTGACTAAACCAAACAGAACACAAGATGACATGATGAATATAAATCAAACTAATACTTGGAGACGAGAGTAAAATGAAACTAAAAATCTGCCTCTGATGTTCACCAACCTCCAGGTGCTCCTGTGCCGTGTCCACAGGGCGGCCATCTTTAAGCCAGATGATGCCCGGGGGGGGGAAACCACCTGAGACACAGTCCAGGCTGACGGGTCTGTGGAGGACCACGGAGCGCTCGGCGGGACCAGAGGTCCGGATGGAGGGAGGAACTGGACCCAGGAGGACAGACAAACACGTTATAGTAACTTAACAGACCATTAATGTGACGTGTTTGTTGAGGATTTAAACAATGCCTTATGGTCAATAACAGACTGGTCATGTGACCTCATGAATTTGATGTCCTTCAAAATAAAAGCCCCTTTTGTGTACCTTATTAGTTAGTTAATCTGTTGATTAGTTACAAACAAAAATGTTCAATCTATGAGCAAATTTACTATAGTTGCTAGTTAATAAAATGAAAAGACATGGTTGACTCAACTGATATATTAAATGCATGGAAGAGTTTAGGGAAACATTTGGCTTAAATGTGTAAACTGGTATTTATATATGAGGTTGTCTTTTATTCAGAATTTGGAGAAATGTTCAACAAATACAAATTTTAACTCACTACCTGGAGTAAGTTTTATTTATTTATTTATTTATTTATTTATTTATTTATTTATTTATTTATACATTTAATTAAATATTGATGCTATGATGTTTAAAAATGCTAAAAACAGATTTGTTTCCATATATCAACAATATACAAATATGTAAAATAATCACTATGACTTACATACCATCAAACTATCCTCAAACAACTTTTTTATTGCACTATATATATATTTATATATATATTATTTTGGCCATTTAAAAACATAATTTTCCATGTCATAGTAATATTTAATTAGAAAGTTAAAATGTCATTATTATTAGTGACACTTGACTAGTGATCAATAAACTAGTTATAATCAATAGTTATTATAAAACACGTATTATATCAGACTTTTCTGATTCACTAATACAGTGGGAGCTCTGGCTCCTCAGACACCAACAAACTCCATAGTCAACACAAAGCAGAAGGACTGAGACAGAACCAGGACTCAGACAGAACCAGGACTCAGACAGAACCAGGACTCGGTACCGTGGACCACCACGTTGAAGTCCCTCTCGTCGTCTCCCGCCTCGTTGGAGGCGACGCACTGGAACCGACCAGCGTCCGTCAGCTGAGCGCGGGACACGATCAGACGGCGTCCGCCGGCGGCGAGCCGAGGCCCCTCCCCCTGACGGACGGGGGTTCCGTTCTTAGACCACCTGGGGGGGGACATGAACTGTGATGGAACAATGGGGGCAAAACCAGTTTCACTGGGACACAATCATTAATGTCAGTACAAATCACCATAAAATAAAACCCATCAATTTATCTCCTGATTTTATGTGGAGAAACACATCAGAAATATCTAATTAACCTTTAATTTACAAACAACAGCAGAGACGACATAAGGGGAAAGAAATTTGAAAACATCTTGTTTTTGGTAGAATTGGTGCAATAATGAGATGATTTTTCTTATTTCAGGTTTTTTTTCCCTGAATTTGTTCAATTTTGTTTTGTTACCTTAAAATATGAATAATTTGTTTGATTTCTTATCTTAATTTTATATTCAGACCTTTTATCTGATATTTTGGAAAAAATCAGTATAAGGAAAATTACCTGCCAAAAATACAGGTTAATTCTCGGGTACTTAAAAACTCTGAAACTTTAGTTTTCATAATTCTCCAGGATAACATAATAATTCACTGGACATTTGTTAATTAGTCTTGTTTTCTTAAAATAAGATTTAATTATTTTACTTTTTTTTCCTTAATTTGCATTCTTAGATTTAGTAATTAATAATACTTAATAAGTTTTTTTTATCTCATATTCCTGGAAAAATGCATCTCAATATTGGACTAAATGTATTGATTGACGGATCATTTTTCTTATGTCAAGTTTTTACGTTCATTAAATTCACCTCATATTTATAACTTTTTATCTCATATTTTGGGAAAAATTTAAATGAGGCAAAATCATCTGCAAATAATTTAAGACAATTCTACTCAATGTTGGACTAATTGTATTAAGATAATATTTAATTTTTAAGTGTGATGAACGATATTGAGTGTTTTAAGCAGCAGGTGAAATCATCTCCTTTTCTTTGTGTCTGTTTTAATGGACCTGACCCGACGCTCCAGCGGCCGGTTCTGGGCCCTGGGCCTCGTGTTTAGCACCGTGGCGTGGGGGCGGTGGGGGGTCTTACGTGATGACGGGTGTCGGCGTTCCAGAGGCCGAACACTCCAGCTCCAGCAGACTGTTGATGACCACCGTCCTGTCGCGCACGTCGTGGCCTCCGTCGATGAAAGGAGGAACTGAAGGAACGAAACAGGAAGTAACGCAGTGAAAACACAATGCATTCTGGGAATGTACCCTGGGTCAGTGACAAATCATCATATTAGACGAGATGAGAAAATCAAAAACTATTTAAAATAAAGTTTGAAGAATCAATCATCACGTCTCTGAAAATGTACATTTTATATTAATGTTAGTTTCCTAAATATTTATTGTTAAATTAGATATAAATACTTGGTATTTTTTACTTTTTGTCAAACTAAAATGTGAGTAAACACAAAAGAATAGAAGTTGATGAAATATGTCTAAAAATATTTATTTTTAAGCACAAGATGTTAAATGGTGCAAACTGGAAATAATGATAAATCACATTTTTGTGTTATTTTGACATGAAATATTGAATAATGTGACCTTAAATGAATGATCAAATATTTAATCCACCTAGAATATAAAACTAGCTGATATCATGTGTTTTTAATTGTTTAAAACCGTTTTAAGAGAATTAAACCATCTGGTACCAAGTTATTAGCATCACACAACCACATTTTTACATTTTGCCTTTTGTCAAGAAAAAACTTTATTAGTAAAATAACATTTATTAGCACCACTGGTCCTTGTTATTTAGGATGAACTGACACTACAATGTTTAATATTGTATTATTATTAGTTTATTTATTTACAGTGTCTTCATTCTTCTGTTTAGCTGCCACATTTTTATTTTATCTGCTTATTCTGTTCATCTGGCTTATTGTGTGTTTTACAATTGTGCCTTTATATGTTTTATTCTGATCAGAAAAATACCATGAAAAGTTTTGTCAAAAGTGATTTCGCAGTGATAATTAGATCAATATCCAAATAAATCAAAGAACCAACAACTTTTCCATCATTCCTCTGTTTCAGCTGCAGATTATCAGATCCTGTCAAATAAATAAATATTTCTGACACCATGCTTTGGCTGAACCATCTTCTGCTCCTGGATGTACAGAATCTTAATTTCTCTAATAGTCAACAGATCTTTTTCTCTGTCAAACATTCAAAGCCTCTGAAGCAGCAGGTGTGGGTGAACACGTGGTTCAGATTCTGCAGATCTCAGCAGCTTCAGATCAGGTTTCAGCAGCTGTTGTCGTGGCCGAGTGGTTAAGGCGATGGACTAGAAATCCATTGGGGTCTCCCCGCGCAGGTTCGAATCCTGCCGACAACGAACCAGTGTTTTTTCAGCTGTCACAAAACCTACAAAAAATTAATCAGCTGTGCTGCAGCAGTTACCGTTATGAGCCCAAACCAAAGTCCTCTAGAAGACAAAACATGTAGTAAAGAGTCCTCTAGGAGCCAAAATCAATGATTAACTGTCCTCTCAGGAGGTAAAATGGGCCAAATCACCGTCTTGGGGAGGCAGAACCCCAGCATCAGTTGTCGTGGCCGAGTGGTTAAGGCGATGGACTAGAAATCCATTGGGGTCTCCCCGCGCAGGTTCGAATCCTGCCGACAACGGACCAATGTTTTCCTTTACGATTACCCTATATGAGACAAAACATGTGCTGAAGTGCCTCTAGAACCAGATTGTGGTAAAGCGAGCAGCGTTTTAAGATCCATCACAAATCGTACAAAGAATGAACCAAACATGGCTATGCTGGATCTAAAAAGTGTGTTAAAGTGTCCTTTAGGAGCCAAAACGTGTCCTAAAGTTCCCTTTGGAAGGAAAAACACAGGCTAAAGTTCCCTCAGAAACTACAAAGTGTCTTTAAACAATCATTTGCATCTTAGACCCAAAATGTGGGTAAAGTGCCCCCTAGTGGAGGAAGCTAGCAGAAACTTCAGCTTTTAACATCACAGCAGTTGTCGTGGCCGAGTGGTTAAGGCGATGGACTAGAAATCCATTGGGGTCTCCCCGCGCAGGTTCGAATCCTGCCGACAACGCACTAATGTTTTCCAGCTGTGACAAATCCTACAATGAAGCGGCTGTGCTGCGAGAGTTACCGTTATGAGCCCAAACCCATGCCAAAGCCAGCTGTCCTACAAACACTGAACCACACGAGCTGCAGCTAAAAAGTGTGTCAAAGTGTCCCCCAAGAGCCAAAACATGTGATGAAGTTCCCTTCAGAACCCGAATCACATGCTAAAGTTCCCTCTTGTGAAGCAATTATGTGCTAAAGTTCCCTTTGAGTGCAAAAATTAAAGCTAAAGTAGGAGCTACAAACCATGTTATAGTGAGCTGTAGGAGCCAAATCACAGACTAAAGTGTCCTCTACGTTCTAAAAGACATGTTGTGCCCACTAGGAGCTAAAATTCCAGCAGCTACTGAGCAGAAGTTTGTTCTGCATCAGTTGTCGTGGCCGAGTGGTTAAGGCGATGGACTAGAAATCCATTGGGGTCTCCCCGCGCAGGTTCGAATCCTGCCGACAACGGACCAGTGTTTTTCCAGCGGTGACAAATCCTACAAAGAATGAACCACACGTGTCTCTGCTGAAGTTGTTAATGATTAACCTGAAACAGCAGAGTCATTTATTTCCATATCTACCTGCCCTGTCCAGTGAAGTGTTAATGCTAAAGTTCTCTTAGCATTTGTGTTATTTTAGTCTTGTTTTTCGTTTTAAATAAAGTATTTTATCTGTAGTAAAACACACTATTCGATTTTTTTTATATTCTGACTATTTCCTGTGTATCAGATATTCCACATTTATGATCATTTACAGCAGGAAACTGATGAATAAACCTGAGGTTTTAGTGGTTAATGTGTAAAAGTGTAAACATGTGTTTCTGTACCTAACACCCTGACGTCGTACTTGACCTCCTTCTCCCCGGCGACGCTGGTTGCTACGCAGACGTAGCGCCCAGAGTCCGACACGCCGGCCGCGACGATCTCGATGCGTCGTCCCTGATCGAGGACGCGGACGCCGTCGCCGTCTCGAACGGGGACGCCGTCCTTCAGCCAGGTGAGGGAGGGGGGCGGGTGGCCCCCCGCCTCGCACTCCAGGACCAGAGCTTCACTGAGGACCACCTTCCTCTCTGAGGGTCCGTCCTGGCCCCCCAGGATGGTGGGAGGCACTGGGGGGGGTGATAATAAAGAAAATAAATTTAAAAAAAGGACTGGTTTCCACCACACATACAACACTTCAAACCTTAATTTATAAATGTGTTGTATTCAGTGAAATTTAATGTCACAGACCTGGAAAATAACATGTAAAATACCATAAGAATTTCCCTTCTGTTTTTCATTTGTAGAAATACATTAGAAATATTTACACTATTAATTACCGTATTTTCAGGACTATAAGGCCACATTAAAGTCTTCTATTTTCTTCTAAATGTTGGTGCTCCCTATGTCTGTATGTAGGGGAAGTGTGGGCATGGATTGTAGATAAAATAACGGGGATGTGCGTTATGCAGAACATCGTTGTTTTAACAACCTGAAAATGGTAAAGAGACACGCTGATAAAGCACAGTTTAAACTGAAGGAAATTCAGACTTTTTATCTCATATTTTGGAAAAACTTGAAATCAAGCAAAATCATATGCAAATAATTCAAGATAATTATACTCAATATTGCACTAATTGCATTACATTAATTTTTTTGCAGTGCAATGAACGATATTGAGTTTTTAAGCATCAAACAAAACTCTACATATTTATTCTTTTCAGCCCTTCTTGTGTTTGGTCAATTTAGTTTTTAATTAAAATTAGATTAAAATTTTAATTTTTTAATCTTATATTTCAGGACGTTTTATCTGATATTTTGGAAAAAACTTGATATTTTAAGATAATTCTACTCAATGTTGGACTAATTGCATTAAATAAGATATTTTCCCATTATTAATATTTCATAACATAATGTATGAACCATTTACTGTTTAAAGCTTTAAATATTTTATCTCTTGCCCTAAAAGTTTCTCACTGATTCACGAACACAAACTGGTGCATTTTTGTCTTTTTTTGCATTTTGCTTTGAGCCTTTTCATCATTCAATAAAATGTGAAATAGTTTTAAGCTTCAAATCCTTCAAATCTGCATCCACTTGTTGTGTTTTTCAGATAAAAGATTTTCTTGATTTAATTTGTTTGCTGAACGCGACCATCCGCAGCTGTTGGAGATTATTCTTGACAGTTACAAATGCATTTAAGCTTTGAGTGAAACCAAATGCTTTAATTAATGCAAAATAAAACAAAAACAACAAAGAGATTATTTCCAGTTTCAAATGGTGCTCTAGATTTTATAAATCACTGGTTCTCAAAGTAAAGTTTGCGGACCCACAGGGTCATTGGGGGGTGTCAGGGGGTCCTCAGAATAAAAAAGAATCATTAATTTGCACTATAATTAATTCATTCACGTTGTTAAAACTGGGAATTTTAGCAGCGAATTAAAATGATTCATGATTAAAAATTTAAAAAATTAATTTACCTACTCTGAATAATGGACAAAATGTGTTGAGACAATGATGCTCACATGGTCATGTGACCTTAATATAAAAAATAGTTTATCCTTTAAAATGAAAGCGCCCTATTCACACCTAACTGTAAAAGCATACGATTTTATATCATAGCTTTTTAGAAAAATAAATACACAGTAATTGTTTCCATATAAATACACTTACTTTTAATACTTTTAAGTGTGAGAACCATAAACATGTGAGGTCTAAATCACATTTTCCACACATAGCAGGTGTGTGAACCAGGTGTGAACCAGGTGTGAACTAGGTGTGTAAACCAGGTGTGAACCAGGTGTGAACCAGGTGTGTGAACCAGGTGTGAACCAGGTGTGTAAACCAGGTGTGAACCAGGTGTATGAACCAGGTGTGAACCAGGTGTGTAAACCAGGTGTGAACCAGGTGTGTGAACCAGGTGTGAACTAGGTGTGTAAACCAGGTGTGAACCAGGTGTGTAAACCAGGTGTGTGAACCAGGTGTGAACCAGGTGTCTGAACCAGGTGTGTGAACCAGATGTGAACCAGGTGTGTGAACCAGTTGTGAACCAGGTGTGTGAACCAGTTGTGAACCAGGTGTGAACCAGGTGTGTGAACCAGGTGTGTAAACTAGGTGTGAGAACCAGGTGTGTGAACCAGGTGTGTGAACCAGGTGTGAACCAGGTGTGAACCAGGTGTGTGAACCAGGTGTGTGAACCAGGTGTGAACCAGGTGTGTGAACCAGGTGTGAACCAGGTGTGTGAACCAGGTGTGTAAACCAGATGTGTGATCCAGGTGTGAACCAGCTTCTTACAGTACACGTCCAGCCTGTAGTTCTTCTCAGCCGTCCCGGCCACGCTGGTCACCTGACAGGTGTACTGGCCGGCGTCCGACGCCTGGACGCGGGGGATCTTCAGGTACCGCCCCCGCTCCACGTACTGGGCGTGGCGGCTGGACGGGACGGCCACGCCCCCCCGGTACCAGGTGACGTGGGGGAGGGGCACGCCGCGCGCCTCGCACTCCAGCGTCACCGCCGTGTCCAGCAGCGCCGTCACGTCCAGGGTGGAGTTCCCGCCTCTGATGGACGGGGGAACTGGAAATATAGAAAAAAAAACAAATAGACAGACAGCAACTTATTAAGTGTGAAATCAATAAAGTACCTTTAAATGCCTTTAAACGGCAGGTGCAGGTTTATGTTTTGATAAATAACAGCTGGTTTTAATAATGGCTGATTTTAATTTATTAAAAAAACAACAGGACAAAGACGTATAGACGTCAAAAACATAATAAATTTGATGCCTTCAAAATAAAACACTGACTGAAAACAACAGAAGACAAACTAAATACAGGTAATTGTGTTCTTAAAGTGATAAACATGTAAATGTTGAATTTGTTCTTAAAAGATTAAATTGTAATTGGCCAAATATGTAATAAAAGTCCTTAACTGATAATGTAAGTTCTTGTCAATAATTTAATAACTTACTGTGTTATTTCCTCAGTTATCAGCTAGAAAAACTCTGGAGAACTTTAATCTGACTTTAGGAAAATAAGTTAATAAGGATAATAAGTTTTACAGTAGTTTTACTGGTTAAATACAAAAATTTAAGTAAATTACAACATTTTTTTCCAGTTTTGCTGAACATGACTTTTCACAGGAAGGAATTAATATGATCTGTTAAAAAACACCTGATCTGATCTTAAATGATTGAAACTAATGAACATCACAGGTATTTTTGGACAATTTTCTGTATTTTCCTGTAAAAACCGTCACTCACCAAAGACGCTGAGGTTGAAGTCTTTGGACGTTTTTCCCGCTGCATTCACGGCGCTGCACTGGTATCTGGCCTGGTCCCCGAGACGAGCACTTTTTATCCTGAGGGTTTGACCTCTGTCCGTGACCTCCAGGTTAGGATCCCCTAGAAACACCAGTCTGGGAAAAAACAAGACGAATGAGAGGAGAAGTAAGACTGGAGGAATGTTCTACGCTGTTTTATTCATTTATTTTAAATAAAAAAGCACCAACTTCCTGTCCTTGTACCACTGGATGGAGGGAAACGGATCTCCATGAACTTTACACTCCAGACTCAGCTCCTGTTTGAGAACGGCTGAAATGTCCTGAGGAGAATCTGACCCTTCGATGGTCGGAGGGACTGGAGGAAACATTATTACGTACGTTAATCACAAAACTCATTAAATGGTGGAATTAATCATTATGAAAGCAGTGGTGTCTACACACCACAATTAAACTCACCCTCTCCTGCTTTTTATGTTAAAAAAATATGTTTTAAAAATGTATACACTATTAATTAACCTTCAATTTACAAAACAAGAGAAATTACATGGTGAATAAGTAGAATTTCCACACTATGATAAACCTATTATATATATATATATATATATATATATATATATAGCAATTTGGATACAATGGAAATAAGTAAATTTTAACATGTGAAAATGTCTTGTTTTTGGTACAATTAGTCTATTAATGATCTTGAAATATCATATTCTATTGGCAGATTTTGCTTATTCTAGGGTTTTATATTGAGAGTGGCCAATTTTTTTTAAAAAATGTATTATTAATATTCAAATGTATTTCTTGACATTTTATTTCATATTTTACACATTGTTTTACCTCATAATTATGACTTTTTAGTCACATATTTTGGAAAAACTTGAAATCAAGCAAAATCAATTCTAACTGTATTAAATCAGATATTTTGCACAAATACAATTTCATTTCTCACTTCATACAATCATCCAGGACCTTTTAGTGATTTGACACCCCTGTTGTAATCTGTCTCATACTAAGGAGAATATCCATCCATCCATTGTCTATCCCGCTTATTCCCTTTCGGGGTCGCAGGGGTCTGCTGGAGCCTATCCCAGCGCGTTAAGGCGAGAGGCAGGGATACACCCCAGATGGTCGCCAGCCAATCGTGGGGCACACACACCATTCACACACCATTCACTCTCACACTCACACCTATGGGCAATTTAGAGTTTACCAATTAACCTGAGCATGTTTTTTGTATTGTGGGAGGAAACCGGAGTACCCGGTGAAAACCCACGCAGACACGGGGAGAACATGCAAACTCCACACAGAAAGGCCCCAGACCCAGGCCCAAGGCGGGTCTTGAACCTGCGACCTTCTTGCTGTGAGGCAACAGTGCTACCCACCGCACCACCGTGTCGCCCCCTAAGGAGAATATATCATAATAAATTTAAAAAATCCTATTTATTCATCAGCTTTCATTCGTTAAGAACATTTAAGGTTTATGTTTCGTCAAAGCAGTTTCCCTGTATTTCCTTATCGTGGACACCTGGTTGATTCCTGCCTCTACTCACTCAGAACATCCAGGTAAAATCCTCTTTCTGAGCTTCCAGCCACGTTCACGGCTTCACAGCTGTAGCCGCCTGCGTCTGCTGTGGCGGCCTGAAGGAGTTTCAGGGATTTTCCCATGTCCAGAATCTGGAGGCCGTTACCAGCAACCACCTGTCAATCAACAGGAAGACACCAAATCACACGCTAGGAAAAAAAACGAAATGCTGCAATGGATCCTCACTTACAACAGAGATGAAAACAACCGTACTACCACTATAAGACCACATTAAAGTCTTCTATTTTCTTCAAAATGTTGGTGCTCCCTATGTCTGTATGTAGGGGAAGTGTGGGCATGGATTGTAGATAAAATAACGGGGATGTGCGTTATGCAGAACATTGTTGTTTTAACAACCTGAAAATGGTAAAGAGACACGCTGATAAAGCACAGTTTGATGATGTTGATGTTTGATGGAGATTTAGCTGCTGTTGGAATCAGAAACAGAGGATGAGGACTTTGATGGTTTGATTGATGACATTACCCCGCTCTATTTTTAAACACACACACTTGTGTGCTTGTTTTATCCGTGTGTTTTACCATGATGATTAAAAAATGTTAGTACTTTGTAATCAATACTTAAATAAAGCACAACCAAACTCAGTTTAGCTCCTGCTCTATTTGTGTGTGTATATCTATGTGTGTATATCTATGTGTGTATATATCTATGTGTATATATCTATGTGTGTGTATATCTATGTGTGTATATATCTATGTGTATATATCTATGTGTATATATCTGTGTATATATCTGTGTGTGTATATATCTATGTGTGTATATCTATGTGTGTATATATCTGTGTGTATATATCTATGTGTGTATATATCTACGTGTATATATCTATGTGTGTATATCTATGTGTGTATATATCTGTGTGTATATATCTATGTGTGTGTATATCTATGTGTGTATATATATATGTGTGTATATATCTATGTGTATATATCTATGTGTGTATATCTATATGTGTATATCTATGTGTGTATATATATATGTGTGTGTATATCTATGTGTATATATCTATGTGTGTATATATCTATGTGTATATATCTATGTGTGTGTATATCTATGTGTGTATATATCTATGTGTATATATCTATGTGTATATATCTATGTGTGTATATCTATGTGTGTATATCTATGTGTGTATATATCTATGTGTGTGTATATCTATGTGTGTGTATATCTATGTGTGTATATATCTTTGTGTGTATATATCTATGTGTATATATCTATGTGTGTATATATGTATGTGTGTGTATATCTATGTGTGTATATATCTATGTGTGTATATATCTATGTGTATATATCTATGTGTGTATATATCTATGTGTGTGTATATCTATGTGTGTATATATCTTTGTGTGTATATATCTATGTGTGTATATATCTATGTGTATATATCTATGTGTATATATCTATGTGTGTGTATATCTATGTGTGTATATATCTATGTGTGTATATATCTATGTGTATATATCTATGTGTGTATATATCTATGTGTGTGTATATCTATGTGTGTATATATCTTTGTGTGTATATATCTATGTGTGTATATATCTATGTGTATATATCTATGTGTGTATATATCTATGTGTGTGTATATCTATGTGTGTATATATCTTTGTGTGTATATATCTATGTGTATATATCTATGTGTATATATCTATGTGTGTATATATCTATATGTGTATATATCTATGTGTGTATATATCTATGTGTGTGTATATCTATGTGTGTATATATCTATGTGTATATATCTATGTGTATATATATCTATGTGTGTGTATATCTATGTGTGTATATATCTTTGTGTGTATATATCTATGTGTGTATATATCTATGTGTGTGTATATCTATGTGTGTATATATCTTTGTGTGTATATATCTATGTGTATATATCTATGTGTATATATCTATGTGTGTATATATCTATATGTGTATATATCTATGTGTGTATATATCTATGTGTATATATCTATGTGTATATATCTATGTGTGTATATTAACCCTCCCCTATAGTTAGGTTCCTTATGTGTGTGTTAAATACAGTAATGACACACAGAACTCAGACTGAGCCTTTTAGTACGGAGCCTTATGGTCGTGATAATACAGTATCTGCAGACGGACAAAAAATTATTTCAGCTGAGAGATAAAATGCAAAAAAGAAAAGAAAATGCATGAAACATTAAATGTTTTCAATTGTTTGTAAGAGGTAAAGCATTCAGGGTGCAGAGGTTCTTGATTTAGATTGCTCATAATTAGCAGATTAAAGTGAGCGGCCTGTTTTTCCCCATCTGTGCCTCACAGGAACAATTACTGCTGTCAGGAGGCCAGAAACACAACAGGAACACGTCGAGGCAAAACACCAGCAAACCAGGAAAAAAGCAGGGATAAGGATTAGTTTTGCAGGTTGGTCATAAATACAAGTTTTAGACCTGGTGGTGTAGATGGAAACGTCAGAAGTCATTACGAATATTCCTGAGAGGGGCATTAAAATACCAAATGTCAGGGAAATCCATCCCATCATTTGTCAAACTCGTGATTGAGCAGGAGATGAAGTCGTAAAGGTGAAACTTCTTTGACAAATATTACTGGATAGGTGAAAACTCTGATCTGCTGGTGGGAGGAAAAAAGCTTGAGAGAGAAATTTCATGTGAATCCATCATATTATTGATGATTTATTTTATTCAAATATTTACAGGTTTATTTATCAGTTTTCCTGCTATAAAGGATAATAAATCTGAAATATCTCTACAAAGTCTAAAGTATAATTTTGTGTCTTAGACCCAAAGAAATGCTTCATTTAGGACTCAAACAAGGGTCTGCTGCTTATGAGGCAAGAACACTACCCCCTACACCACTACAGAGCTTTAAGTTTAATGATAATTTTTTTTTAATGAATTTTTTTTTGACAATTAGACGAATAACCCTCCACTCAGTTGAATCCGGTATCGGACTAAATCAGGAGCAGCCGTTCTGTGTGAGTTCACCTACAGGCGTCCCGTCCTTGTACCAGGTGATAACGGGGGTCGGACTCCCGGTGACGTCACAGACCAGAGTGGTGGGCTGGTTCAGGACCACAGACACGTTACCTGGAGTCTCAGCGCCATGGAAACCTGGAGGAACTGTCGGGGGAATGGACGTGATTAATATATGAAAAAATGGTGCAAATGGACTTTTGAATGACAAGAAACCAACATGAACACAGGATGTACATTTTTAGACCTGATGAGTTTTTGACTTCTCATCTTGACAAACAGGATTTGTCACTGACCCATAAAACTTTATTCTCTTCAATTTCCTGTTCACTCAATAGAAAGGCTGTTAGAAAATTCAAAATACTTTCACGTAGTCGTATCCCTTTGTTTTTTTATTTTTAAGTCCTCCCCTGACATATCTAGTGTTTTATATACACAAGATGTTTGTCGCAGCTTGACAAGTCATGTTTATCAAGATGAGAAAGTCACCTTTCTAAAATCTACATTTTGTGTTCATGTTGGTTTCTTGTCATTTAAAAGTCCATTTGTACAATTTTTCTTACAAAAAAAATCACAATTTTGTGCAGAAAAAACATTAAATGTCACATGGTGTAATCTAAAAAGAATGATAAATTCTAAATATTTAATCTACATAGAATATAAAACTAGTTGATATCAGGTGTGGGCGACACGGTGGAGCAGTGGGTAGCACTGTTGCCTCACAGCAAGAAGGTCGCAGGTTCAAGACCGCCTTGGGCCTGGGTCTGGGACCTTTCTGTGTGGAGTTTGCATGTTCTCCCCGTGTCTGCGTGGGTTTTCACCGGGTACTCCGGCTTCCTCCCACAGTCCAAAACATGCTCAGGTTAATTGGCAAATCTAAATTGCCCATAGGTGTGAGTGTGTGTGTGAATGGTGTGTGAATGGTGTGTGTGCCCCACGATTGGCTGGCGACCATCTGGGGTGTATCCCTGCCTCTCGCCATAAATGCGCTGGGATAGGCTCCAGCAGACCCCTGCGACCCCGAAAGGGAATAAGCGGGATAGAAAATGGATGGATGGATATCAGGTGTCATCAATCTAAGAAAGTTAAACTATCTGGTACCAATTGTAGGATGACACCAAATGACACATTAACGTATTTTCATCAAAAATGTCCATTAAAATCTCCTCCTTCTTGTCTCTACTTCAACAAACCTTAAACTGCATTTTTTTGTAGATGCGTAATTAACCTTGTAAAATAAAAAAAAAAGTGTTGAATTAAAAGTTCAATTGTCAAGGTTTCTAATTGTTTGTCACGTACTTAATGTATATTTTGTATTTTCACATTTAATAAAAAGAAGGAACCTATTTTTCCGCCCATTCTAATCTGTGATCTCATACATGGATCCTGTGGATTTGAACGTCATCAGACGACGTTTAGTTCAGTCACCGTTGACTTTGAGCTGGTACTTCCTCTCCGTGGACCCGGCGTCGTTCACGGCCTCGCACACGTACTCGCCGTCGTCCAGCGGCGACACGGCGGCCAGAATCAGCAGCGTCCCGTCCTCCAGGATGGACACGCCGGGCTCGCCCCCCGTCAGTTCCTGACCGTTACGCGACCAGCGGATCACGGGTTTGGGAAAACCTGCAGGACAGAAAGGAACCAGGAAACTGGGCTGGACTCGACTTAATCATGGATGGTTGTGAATTATAACAAATAATAATTTAATTATTAGTTTCCATGACTTAACAGCTAACTCTGCGTTGTTTTGAGCCAGTGGTTGTTTATCAAAAATGTGAAATTCTCAGCTATTATTTGGTAAATGATAATGAATTCTCCACATACCTTTGGCGGGGCAGGGGAAGGCGATTCTCTGGTTAGCAACCCGCTCCTGCAGAGGACTGTTGAACGGAGGCTGTGGAACCTCCACCACGGGGGGCACTGCCAACACAGGCGATCAATAATCAATAGGAATGAAGCCAACGAACAACGACTATGTCCATATGTAGTAGTGAAAATAAAGACAGTTGTGCATGAATAAAATAAAACCTCTATTAGATCTACTTAGAAATATAATCAGAATTAATGTGGGTTTAAAAAGAAATTAAGAAAAAGAATAATTATATATTATTCTTGATATTTACATTGAAGGTGTTTTTTTGGTATTTTCCGGTGTTTTAATAAAATCTCTAAGTTGTTATAAAGACAGTTTTTGTCCCATTGTCACAATAAAATATGATGATAATAATCAGATAATATATAAAACATTAGATCAGGTTGAACCGACAAAATAAACCTGCAGCAGGTTGACTGTATTTTATTTTATTAACCTGGTAAAATCTTAAAAAAAACCTTCTGATCAGGTTCATCATTGAGTTTTATAATAAATCCCATGTTAAACCTGAGCTCCAACACTAAATAAAGTATTTTATCTGTTCCTGTTCCAGCATCAATATATATCATCAATATCCACATCATCAATACAATAATAAAATAGTTTAATATAATATCAGTAGTAGCTGCAACTAACCACTATTTAGAGATTTATTTAGATTGGAGCTGTTTGTGGGATTATTTAATTGGCTCCTTTATAATCTCCTTTTAAACATTTTACAGAAAATATTCTTCATCTACTCCACCATCAGATAATTCATCTTATTTGTTTGTTTTTTTTACTGATTTGGGTCAGTTTGCTCTTTTTTTCTTATTATAAGACCCACATTTTCATAAAAGAACATTAAATTGACTCATAAATTCAAATATCTGCCAGTGGAATAAGATAATTCAACTCAGTGTTGGACTAATTGTACCAAAAAATATCTTTGAATTCTTTTCTTATTAATAAAGGAACTTTGCATTGCAGATAATTTACTAGTTAGTTTGGTCTTGTTTTAAAATATTTTTATGTGCAGTAAAACACAAAGGTTAGATTAGTTTTTTTGCAATATCATAGCTTTATTTGCACTGTACGTTTTACATTTTAACAGAAACATGATTAAACTAATGATTTCAGCCCCATAAAGTTATTATCTGACACCTGGATATAATGTTCTTCGTCCTTTTGGTTTTTATCTCCTTTACACAGATTCACGACTAACGTAGAAACCGGCGTAATAAACACGAACTGGAACCGACCTTGCACCTGAAGCCGGACCTGAGCCTGGTCCTGGCCGGCCGTGTTGGACGCCGTGCAGGTGAAGGTTCCTTCGTCGTCCAGCCCGACGGCGTGGAACGCCAGGCCGCCGTCGGGCCCGGCCGGGTAGCTCCTCCCATCCTTGGACCAGGTGACAGTGGGCTCAGGGAAGCCTTGGACCATGCATGGCAGCTCCACGGGGTGGCCCACCTGGACCTTCATGACCCGGGGACCGGCCTGGATGCTTGGTGGTACTGGAGACCGGATCACAGGAGACAAGGTTGAGTGTTTAGGTCCAAGATTTTATGTCCTCAGCTCTTTTATCACAAATGAGAACATGTCTGACAAATGATGTACAAGTCAAAATGCTGCATGAAAGCTAAG
Source organism: Eupleurogrammus muticus (assembly GCA_036785175.1). Taxonomy (NCBI): domain Eukaryota; kingdom Metazoa; phylum Chordata; class Actinopteri; order Scombriformes; family Trichiuridae; genus Eupleurogrammus; species Eupleurogrammus muticus. The sequence continues at coordinate 3,758,662 of JAYKQN010000027.1, read as the reverse complement.
GTAAGAACATCTGAAGGTTCTCAGTGGTCCAGGTCGCTTTATCTTTTAGAGAAAACCAACTGGACTTCTTAGTTTGTTGAGAACTGACTCTGGTTTCCTTGGGTCTGAACTGACTAAGGAACCCAGAGTCAGTTCTGAAGAACCTAGAAGACTCTGAAGAAACCTCCTAAGAACATGTCTGAGCTGCACCTCTTGGTTGGGTGATGTATGAGCTTTGAAATGTGATGATGAGAAGGTTCTCAGTCGTCCACGTTGTCTTTATCTCATAGAGTTTTAGAGAAAAGCAACTGGTCTTTTTAATTAGTTCAGAACTGAAGGAACCAGAATCAGTTCTAGAGAACTTAGCTCAGAACTGAAGGACCTTCTTGGATGAGAGGGTGAAACGTCTTCAACAATCTAAGAAGTCCAGTTCCTTTTCTCTACAACTCTACATGGTGTGCATTACTTACGTCACATAGGAGTTCCTGATGGATAAAACTCACACTCATAGCGTTTAAAACTCTTTCGTATTCACAGTCGTATGAACTCACCTAAAATGCTCAGCTGGACGACCTGTGTCAGGTTTCCTGCGATGTTGGAGGCAACACACACATATAGACCACCGTCTGAAACCCTGGTCTCCAGGATCTTCATCGACCCCGAGGGAAGCTGCGAGTGTCTGGAGGAACCACAGAAATCAAGCAAACATCATACTTTCTGTTTTACAAACAGAGAAGTAGAGGAGCAAAACAAATCTATAGTAATAGTAAAATAGATAAAACAAAAATTCCTAAAGCAACATACAGATCTGATTACAGTCACATTATAAAACCATAAAACCCAAATAGTGGGGTTGCCCCCCCCCAGCCCCCCGCTTTAGACCTCGGGGAACATGCTTATTTATTTATTTATTTATTTATTACTGTTCTAGAATAAAGTGCAATTGCACCTCCACTACATTAGGGGACAGTGGCGCTCTCATTGGCAGAGTGTGTGCAGGGAGCATACAGCACAGAGTATGAGTATGAAGTGTAGACACCAAGGAAATATGAAAAACTATATAAACTATATGAAATATGAAAAACTGTGTTTTACCTGGGGGAGAACGGTGATATGAGCTGTCTCTCCTTGGCCCAGCGGATGGTGGGGGGGGGGACACTGTGGACCTCACACGGCAGAACGGCGTCTTGGCCCTCCACCACCGACATCGTGGTCGGATCTGTGGGTCCCATGACACCAGCGCCGGACCTGGGCCGGACTGGATTTACAGGAAATACAGGAAAAATGTCATTAAACAAGTTAATGATTTACTGAGACACGTCTCCATCGCTGCCTATAGCATGTTGTAGATTTATTCAGATTCCAGGTTTAAGTCAAATAACCTTTGTGTTTGTACAGATATTCCACATTAATCATCATTTAGAGCAGGGTTAAGCTCCTCCTCCTTCGCCTATGTACGGTGAGCGTATTACATCACTTCCTGTTTCTCAAAGCTTGTGTTGTGTGCTGCAGCGTTTCTGCCTAGTTTTAGTTTTTATTTCTTAAAACTCATTTATCATTCCCAAAGCTAATCTATCTAATTTATAGATTATATTGTTTTACTATAGATAAAAATTCTTCAATAAATCTCTTTAAGGTAGATTTAAATTTAATAAAAATGTTTGATTAATTTAATTTAATTTAATTAATTAAAGGCTAATGTTATGCATTAATAGTGATTATTCATTTTTAATTATTTTGTCAGAATCAATTTATGTTGTTGTTCCAGAGCAAATAGAATATTGAGGAAAAAAAAAGTGTTTTACCTGGATAAAAAAAAATTAAACAAACAATTAAATAAAGGGACCAAAATCAGTAAATTTAGAAATCAGGAGCTACATTATCTGCAAGGCAAAGTTCAATGATTAATAAGATCTGAGTTTAAAGACGAATTATTGTTCCATAAAATGCTGTAAATCACTGAGGATCATTAAGAACATGAAGAATATTTTCTGTAAGATGTTTAAAAAGGAGATTATAAAGGAGCCAATTAAATAATCCCACAAACAGCTCCAATCTAAATAAATCTCTAAATAGTGGTTAGTTGCAGCTACTACTGATATTATATTAAACTATTTTATTATTGTATTGATGATGTGGATATTGATGATATATATTGATGCTGTAACAGGAACATTGGGTTTTACTGCAGATAAAATACTTTATTTAGTGTTGGAGCTCAGGTTTAACACATGATTTATATGATTTTATATTTTTCTTTTTGTACCGTAGACGGTGAGCTGGACCTTCCTGGTGGCGTATCCTGCAGCGTTGGTGGCCGTGCACACAAACTCTCCGGTCTCGTTCCCGGTCGGCGAGGCGATGACGAGGCCGCCCTCCGGATCCAAGGAGAAACCGGGACCACCCAGGACCAGCGGCCGCCCCCCCTGCAGGACAAACCAGCACCGTGAGGAGGAGACGTGTGGTTTGGCCCACTGAGCATGCTCCGATTTACGATTCAAACCCTCCTGCTGCTGCAGAAACGCTGCCAGCAAACATCAGATGAAGCTGAAACTCAAAGCAAATGTGCTGCTGCAGCATCAGGAATGTGTCATCTCTCAAACTTTCTGCACTTAACATGACTACCGTATTTTCATGACCATAAGGCTCCGTACTAAGAGGCTCAGTCTCAGTTCTGTGTGTCATTACTGTATTCAACACACACATAAGGCATAAAACAAGCACACAAGTTTGTGTGTTTAAAAATAGAGCGGGGTAATGTCATCAATCAAACCATCAAGTCCTCATCCTCTGTTTCTGATTCCAACAGCAGCTAAATCTCCATCAAACATGCCAGCTTCACTTCACCATCAGTGTCACTTTCCTCTAAATGATGCGTTATAATCCGCTGGAAGTTGCTGTGCTACCGTAGTCCTGGTCTGGATGGAGAAATGGCACCAAGACGAAAGCACCAAGACGGAAACGTTCAATTTTCATTTCTTCTGCTGCTTTACTGCTTTTAGTGAATGGTGACCATAGGAACGCTTCTCCCACTCGTTCTTTGCTCTGTGATCCACTGATCCAGTCTGCTCTGTGATCCACTGATCCAGTCTCTGCTCTGTGATCCACTGATCCAGTCTCTGCTCTGTGATCCACTGATCCAGTCTTTGCTCTGTGATCCACTGATCCAGTCTTTGCTCTGTGATCCACTGATCCAGTCTTTCCTCCAACTCGTACCACCTGTCTTATGTCTTAAACTCAGCTGTGTAGCTGATTTCCTTCAGTTTAAACTGTGCTTTATCAACATATTGAAGTAAATAGAAGACTTTAATGTGCACCTTATAGTCGTGAAAATACGGTAGTTCCTTACTTCAGATGGTTTTCTCCTCTACTCTCTTTCTCTTTTTTTTTAATTGTAAAAACCAGGCATAGTAGAACCCGTCCTTTGGTTTCCCAGCCTCCTTAGAACTGAACTGACCTTAGACCAGGTGATGTCAGGACTGGGTTCTCCGCTGGCTCGGCAGGGCAGTGAGATGGAGGTTCCCTCTATGGTGCTGAACACCTGAGGCCCGTACTGGATGGAGGGAATGACTGGGAACAGGAAACAGCGGTTATTACCATCAGCTCCTGTAGGTAAGTGAGCGTACAGTACGCTCCATCCCTCATTCTTTCTGTCCCTGATCCACTATCTGTCCTGCTTTTTTTTACTTTCCCATGACCTCTGTCTGCAGAACGCATCAGACCGACCTTGGAGGCTTGGAGCATCTCGGTGGAAAAAACGAGAAGAAAAGTGATTTGGCTGAAAATCACATGGTGAAGGTGAAGTATGACAGGAGGAAAAAAATATGCAAAGTGGGAATCTTTCTGCATTCTTTGCATGTGCTTCACATTATGTCGCCTTCCATGTGAAATAGGACTTACATTAAGCTGCTGCAGGGTTCTGGAGCTAAAACACTGAAGAAGACAGTTATTTAGTCATTTCTGGTTCAGTATAAATACAGAACACACGTTTCTCTCTGTCAGCTGATCCCAGTTTTAATGAAACCTCAAATATGATCCTGTTCATGAGGAGAGAGCGAGTGGAGGCCATTCCTGTGTAATCTGATTCTAAATGGGAGACACACCAGTAAATGATAAAGAAATACATCGTATTTCATGATTCAATTAACAAAACAGGAGAGATGACATGAAAAAACCTGTCTGTTATTCCTGATTAAATGAATGAAAAAATCTTGTGTGTGTGTGTGTGTACCATAGACGTAGACCGTGGTGGTGTGGTTCGTGGCGCCCACTGCGTTCTCAGCCAGACATGTGTAGTCTCCAGCGTCGTCCAGCTGAATCCTCTCGATGTGCAGACTGCCGTCTCTCCTCAACGTCACGTACTGGTCCGAGGTCACCTGGAGGTTCAGATTTAGCTTTAACCAATAAAAACTGTTCACTGATATAAACGATGATAAATGTGGAATATCTGTACAAACACAAAGGTTATTGGACTTAAATCTGGAATCAGAATAAATCTACAACATGTGAGGAGACGACAGAAGAGTCAGAATCTATTTATGCTGATGATACACAGGAAATAAAGTTAGATATTAGATGTAACTCATAACCCTATTTTTTTATTTTTAGATATTAGAGAGTGACATTGGAGAACAATAACTAATATTGTGTGTTAATAATAGTTCATTTAAAAGTCCCTCTAAAACATCCCTCTACATTTAGAACAGACAAAAATATGTGATTAATTCAATTAAATTGATGAAAGTAATTCATTAATTTAGAGTAGCTCAATCTGTAGGTGATTATTATGCATTATTATTGATTATTGATTGTCTAAGGATTCTCGAATTTGCTCTCAAATTTCACCAGATTGCTGTATTAAATTCACAAGTTTTCTAACGTTCTGGGAGATAAAAAAAAAAAAACTTGAAATAAGCTAAATTAACTGCAATGATATCAATGAAGATATCAATTATTGTTCCATAAAATGCTGTACATCACTGAGGATCATTAAGAACATGAAGAATATTTTCTGTAAATGTTTAAAAAGGAGATTATAAAGGAGCCAATTAAATAATCCCACAAACAGCTCCAATCTAAATGAATCTCTAAATAGAGGTTAGTTGCAGCTACTACTGATATTATTATTGATTATGTTCACCAGTCCGTAGTCGTGCAGCCACTGTCTCTGTGGTAGAGGGTTTCCAGCCAGTAGGACACAGGGCAGCGTGAGCGGCTGATGCTCCACCAAACCCAGGACAGCTGGACTCATGGCGATGACCGGAGACACTGACCAGGAGGACAAACTAAATATAAATATATGTGTGTGTGTGTGTGTGTCTGTGTTTATGTGCATGTATGCATATGTAAAGGAGAGAGGAGTGTGTCCATAATTTTAGCAGCTGTGGAAAATGTTGATGTTCATAGCAACCAAACGTTGCCTATTGATCTCCATGCACACACACACACACACACACAAACACACACACACACACACACACAATGCAGAAGCACTTGAACAGTAGTTTATGTTGGAAGAAGAGCACAGAGAAGTAGTTGTACCCATGCTGTCTGTGTGTGTGTGTGTGTGTGTGTGTGTGTGTGTGTGTGTGTGTGTGTGTGTGTGTGTGTGTGTGTGTGTGTGTGCCAGCTCTATCAGGGGAAGTGGGGCAGTAATAAGTGTGTGTCTGGGTGGGTCTGTGTTTTCTAACCTTTGGCCCACATACGAGCAGCGAAACAGCAGTTAACAAGACACACATGTTGACACACACACACACACACACACACACACACACACACACACACACACACACACACACACACACACTTGTGTGTTGTTGAATGAAAAGTCAAATCATGTTTAACAAGATGAGAAAGTCTAAAACTTTATAAAATACAGTTTAAAAGCTTCCATCAGGTTACATAACTACACAGAATGGGTGATTTTTGGACAAAAATGTTAAAAATAATGATAAATTTTACATATTTAATCCACCCAGAATAGAAAACTAGTTAACAGCATGTTGTTTTTATTATTATTATAAATTAATATTCATAATAAATATATATTTCAGAGAGTTTATTTATTTATTAGTTTTGTTTTTTCTTGAACAAAAATCATGATTTTTGTAAAAATAAATGGCACAAATGGAAAAGGTACTACATATAGCACCATGGAGAAAAGCAGCAAAGGCTTTTAATAATACAATAATGATATTTATTGATTGATCGATTTGTAGTATTATCGTATTTCATTATTATATCTTTTTATATAAAGCTCTGTGATTGCTTGTTTTAATAAGTGTTAATACAAAAAATATGAATGTTGATATATATATAAGTGTTTGATTCTAAAAACAAGTTTAACTCTATTAAAAATTAAAAACACATTATCAACTAGTTTTTATTGTAGGTGGATTAAATATCTGAAATTTATCCTTTTTGAGTTACACCATTTTTTGTCAAAAAATGCACAAAATCGTGATTTTTTCGTAAGAATTAATGGTACAATTGGACTTTAAAATGACAATAAACCAACAGACCTGATGAATGATTCTTAAAACTGTATTTTAAACATTGACCCTGAGGTGTTTGAACTCTATCGTAAAAAAATAAAATAACTGTTCTTAAAAGAAGAGATAAGATCCAGAGAGGAAACGTGTGATAGTAGATGCTGGACCCACCGAGTCCAGTCACAGTGATCCTGGTCCTGGTCTGGATCGAACCGAAGTGGTTTCTGGCCTCACAGATGTAAACGGCCTCGTCCTCCACCCACAGGCCTGAAACGCAGTTTAGATTATTATTATCTATTATTTAGATTACGTTCAGGTGTCTATGAATACATTTCATTTATTTTAGATTCCATATGCGATCTTTCTTTTCTTGCATTTCTCTACTGCGGTTTTTAATAATAATAATATTTTATCTTATCTCCTCTCATCTTCAAACCCTGACACTTTGACTGTCTATACATGTATATAAACATGTGTAATAATTAAAATTTACTAATGAAACCCACCGGTGAAATGCAGCCCGGCTTCGCTCTGGCTGACGGTTCCGTGGTTGTGGAGCCGGGTGAGGAGCGGCGCCCCGTCCTCCCTCCTCCAGCTGACCTGGGGGGCGGGGTGACCTCTGGCCCGACACGCCAAGGTCACGTCGGACCCGACCTCGGCCGACACGTCTGACGGCTGCTGGGTGAACTCTGGCGGAGCTGAGACGTTTTACATAGCGTTGACATATGAGATCAAATCTATTTTAGAATGTTAATAAAATAAATAATATAAAAATCATTATTTCTAACCTTGTCAATATCTTGACTAGATTTTCTAATCATTTTGCAGCTGGTTTGATAAATAACGGTGTGGAGACCCTTCAATGTAAACCACCAAATCGTCTGTCTAACCTCAGACTTCTGAACCTGACGTCGTTTTTACCTCCGACGTCCAGAGAGATTTTTCCTGACGAGGTCCCAGCATCATTTACGGCTTTGCAGACGTAGTCTCCGGCGTCCACGTCCCGCGTGTCTTTGATGGTCAGCGTCCCGCCGGACTCGTCCACGTCCGTCGATGAAGACGAACGCAGCCGGACGTCGCCTAGGAAACGGAAGAAACGCAGTGGCGTTGGTGAAACACGTGGCGAGTTCACGCTGTTTGATTAAAAGAATCTACATTTTCTCTTGGTACCTTTGTACCACCAGATGTCGGGGGGAGGGACTCCTGATGCAGAGCAGGCCATCACCGTGGTGTCTCCAACACCGATGAGGATCTCACTCAGAGCCACCGTCACCACGGGAGGTTCTAGGATGGATAGAGACGGACAGAACATCTGGATCAGGGCTAGGATCAGTGGCATCAATGAGGGTGGGGGACATTAAAGTGTCATCTAGGAGCCAAAAGATGTGTTAAAGCGCCATTTCAGGAGATGAAAAGTGTGCTCTGAGGGGCCAAATGTGCGCTCAATTGCCCCTTGGTAGCAAAAACTTGTTCTAAAGTGCCCTTTAGGAGTCAAAACATTTGCTAAAGAGCCTATTGTAGTCAAAATGTGTGTCACCTAAATGCACTCTTGACAACCAAAACCTGTTCTGAATGCCTCTAGGAGTCAAAACATGTGCTAAAGTGCCCTCTTGTAGTAGAAAAGTGTTCAAAAGTGCCCTTTAGGAGTCATAACATGTGCTAAAGTGCCCTCTCAATGCCCTCTTGGCAAACAAAACCTGTTCTAAATGTCTTTAGGATCCAAAACGTGCTAAAGTGCTCTATTGGCAACCAAAACATGTGCTAAAGTGCCTCTAGGAGCAAAGTCATGTGTTGACGTGCCCTTTGGAAGTGAAACCATGTGCTAACGTGCCTATTGTAGTCACACACATGCTAATGTGGAGCTAACAGGCAGACTAAAGTGCCCTCTTCACTGCCCCTCTCGTTTTTAAAGCGTCACTGACTTTTCCAGAGTCCAACACAGTACACATCCGTGTTTTCCACTTGTTTCGTGTCCTCTCACCGACATAAACCAGCGTGGCCGTCATGGCGTGGGTCCCGGCCTGGTTGCTGGCCAGGCAGCCGTACACGCCGCCGTCTTTTTGCTCCAGGTTCCTGATGGTCAGCGTTCCGTCCGCCGTCATCCTGTGTCTGAAACACACGAGAAGCAGGGTTTCAGCATCGTGGCGGCGTGGACAGAACGCCGCCACGATGCTGAAACGGGTCAGAGTTCACCTGCTGGACGCCGTCAGGAACATGGCGTTGAGGGTCCAGACCAGGCGGGGCGGCGGGTAGCCGCTGGACCGGCACCGGATCCTCTTCTCCTCTCCGGCTGTGAAGGTCTGGTTCTGAGGTTCCACGGAAACGCTGGGAACCTCTGGAGGGACACGACAGAAAAACGTCACGTTTAGGCGAGGAACCCGTCGTTTTACTGCAACGTCTGCTAGTCTTAGGACTTTTTCTCTCACATTTTGGAAATAAGCAAAATAACCTGCCACAAATTTAAGATAATTCTACTCAATTCTGGATTATTTGACTTAAATAAAATATTTCCTGCTGATAATATTATTTTTTTTTTTGCACTGATCAATATTTAGTATTTACAAACCATTTACAAAGCAAAACAGTAAATATTTTATTTCTTTAAAGATTCTCACTGACGTCACATTTCTGTGGAAAAACAGGATGTTTGACACCAATGACATACACTAAAGCCCAAAAGCTACTTTTACACCAAAGCAGACATTAGTGTCAGAACTTGTAGTAAAAGCTGCTTCACAGTGACTGGCAGCAGAGATGTCCTCAGCTCATCTTCCTCCTTCATTTCCTGCTCATCGGTGCAGATAATGGATCCTGACCCGGAGGAGCAGAGGGATCTGATCAGATTTTCCAGCTGATTCATGCCGTGTAACTCGTGGTGTTCAGGTTTCTCTGTTTTATTCACGCTGATGGAATCATCTCCAGAGTCAGAACTTTCCAACATGTAGAAAGTGTGAGAAGTCGTCGCCTCAGTTAAAAAATGAGAACATGGAAGTTAGAGGGGATGTGAGGTTTCCCTACTTTGTGCCCTAAAGGTGACCTTTAAATGTCTTAATGTGCACTAAATGTCTTTTTAAATGTGTAAATGTGCATTAAATACACTTCTAAATGTCTAAACATGCGTCAAATGTATAAATATGCATCAAATCCCCTTTAAAGATGCACTAGATGCATTTTTTAATGTGTAAATGTGCACTAAATACACTTCTTTGTGTCCAAACATGCATTAAATTCCTTTTTAAATGTCTAAACATGCACTAAAGTTCCCCTTTCAAAGTCTAAATGTGCACTAGATGTCTTGCAAAATGTGTAAATGTGAACTAAATACACTTCTTCGTGTCCAAACATGCATTAAATCCCTGTTTGATTGTTGAAACATGCACTAAAGTTGTCTTAATGTCAAAATTTGCATTAAATGCACTTTTCAAATTTCATTTAAAATGTCTAAACATGCACTAAAGTGCCCCTTCAAATGTCAAACTTCAACACAATATCATTGTGTTTTACAAAAATCGAATGGACTGTGTGATTCTTCGACATCAAAAAGAATGATACGTTTTAAACAGATAGTTTAACCTTCTTAATGAGGATCATATATATATATATATATATATATATATATATATATATATATATATATATATATATATGCATGTGTGATATATGTCTGAAGGAAGCTCATGGTTGATGTTTGAAAAGCTGCAGAGAACACAGATGTTCAGGAATGTGTAGATTTCATTCTGATGATCTAGCTTCACACAGAGATTCTGTGTTCTGACAGAAATACGACAGAAATACGACAGAAATACGACAGAAATACGACGTATTTACCAGACGCTGCAGATAAATCTACGTTACGACCTCAATTCAACTGAAACTCGTCGAGCTGATCTGAACCTCGTAGGTTTTTCAGGTTCTGATGGTGTGAAGAAAAGTAGAGTTCTACATTTTTCTCTCTGTTATCTGCTATCTAAACAGAGGGGGGGGGGACCTCTGGAGTCCAGGATCGAGGAGGATCCTTCAGGGAAGGACGCATTCTTCAGCTGTGACACAGCAGAGTCCTGTCTTTAGAATCATCACCTGCTCTCGTTCCTCCCCCCTCTCTCTCTCCTCTCATCTCAGGAACAAAAGAAACTGGATTTCTGAGCTTTGTTGAAAACGATTCACCAGGAAAACTGGAATTATTTCATGCATTAGTCCCAGAACTGAAGAAGCCTCCAAGTAAAAGTGTGTGTTCCTGTAGAAAGTGTGTGTCCCTGTAGAAAGTGTGTGTTCCTGTAGAAAGTGTGTGTTCCTGTAGAAAGTGTGTATTCCTGTAGAAAGTGTGTGTTCCTGTAGAAAGTGTGTGTTCCTGTAGAAAGTGTGTGTTCCTGCAGAAAGTGTGTGTTCCTGTAGAAGTGTGTGTTCCTGTGGAGAGTGTGTGTTCCTGTAGAAAGTGTGTGTTCCTGTAGAAAGTGTGTGTTCCTGCAGAAAGTGTGTGTTCCTGTAGAAAGTGTGTGTTCCTGTAGAAAGTGTGTGTTCCTGTAGAAAGTGTGTGTTCCTGTAGAAAGTGTATGTTCCTGTAGAAGGTGTGTGTTCCTGTAGAAAGTGTGTGTCCCTGTAGAAAGTGTGTGTTCCTGTAGAAAGTGTGTGTTCCTGTAGAAAGTGTGCGTTCCTGTAGAAAGTGTGCGTTCCTGTAGAAAGTGTGTGTTCCTGTAGAAAGTGTGTGTTCCTGTACAAAGTGTGTTCCTGCAGAAAGTGTGTGTTCCTGTAGAAAGTGTGCGTTCCTGTAGAAAGTGTGCGTTCCTGTAGAAAGTGTGTGTTCCTGTAGAAAGTGTGTGTTCCTGTAGAAAGTGTGCGTTCCTGTAGAAAGTGTGTGTTCCTGTACAAAGTGTGTGTTCCTGTAGAAAGTGTGCGTTCCTGTAGAAAGTGTGCGTTCCTGTAGAAAGTGTGTGTTCCTGTACAAAGTGTGTGTTCCTGTACAAAGTGTGTGTTCCTGCAGAAAGTGTGTGTTCCTGTAGAGGGTGTGTGTTCCTGTAGAAAGTGTGTGTTCCTGTAGAAAGTGTGTGTTCCTGTAGAAAGTGTGTGTTCCTGTACAAAGTGTGTGTCCCTGTAGAAAGTGTGCGTTTCTGTAGAAATTAAATTAATCAAATTCTATTCAAGTCTATTTGAAATTGTTCATATAAAACCGCCTGCTGCATCGAGGGTTAATGCCTGACTGTAATAAAACATTGCTCTGCTCTTGTCTGGTATTACACCTTCAGCATCTCCAGCTACAAAAGGGAAGATTCTTTACTTTAAAGCGTGGAGATGAATGCAGCACAAACAGAAGGGTGAATCTAGAAGTGCAGACAGCAGCATATGGTGTTTGAGTTAACTCCTCCTGAGACCGATGGTTGGATCACAGAGCAAACACAGGATGTGACTCTGGACACATTTGGATCATGTAAAACACAGTTTGCTTCTCTCCGTCCTTAACGGGTTCTGGTTGAAATCATCCGCTGACGGCGGCTCTGAACGGCTGTTTCCTGTCCCGTTTCTCTCGGATCAGAACCAGAGTTTGAGCTCCAAACCCAGCGTCAGAGAAGTGTTGGGAACAGAAATATAAGAGCTGTCCAGATGGAAAAAACTAAAAAACTCCACTTTAGCATCGAGTCAGACATAAATAATTTTCACACGTCCCCATAAAACATTACGGTGACTTATGGGGACTTTGGGAAGGAGGTTGTGTTCGCCAAGAATCGTGTCCCCCCGTGGTGTAAATCATACACACACACACACACACACACACACACACACACACACACACACACGAACAGAAACTAAAACTTCAGCTGTGGCCCAGTAGCCTCGGCTTCTGGAAACATGTGTGTGTTTCTTCTTGTGTTCCAACACGTGGCAACAATTTCTTTCCAATGTCCCTTGGAGCCGTAATTTTATTTATTTTTTTATTTTTTTCTTGAACCACACAGACTCCTACTGAACACGTATATCTATCTATAAAGCAACAATCATCTGGTTTCTCTACTATTTGTTGGATCAACTCAACTTCAGGATATAGATGCACATGGTACGATGGTGTGTAACCTTTTTGTAGAATTTTTTTGGATAGATATTCAAAACATTTTCATTATAATTACATGTTAAAACCCTAGATGTGTTTACTGTATAATAAAAGGTGTTTATGGCACAACAGCACAAGCCTCAGCCTTATGCATCCCAGCTCCATCCTCTTTGGTTCCAGTGTAAAGCTCCATATCACAGCTCCTCCTCATGTTGATTCCCAGAGCTTTTTAGCTAAAAAGCTCCATTGACCCGTTTCTTCCTTCACTGATCATGCAGCCGATGTAATGAAAGTATTGTAATGTCCTACGATACCATTTTCAATGCAAACGTCACAGTGAGCACAGAAACTCTGAAGCTGTCTGTGGTTCTGGTTCTGGTCCGAGTACAAACAAGCAGCCGAAACATGAAGAAATGACATCAGGAAGAAATTAGGTCAACATGGAATTACCTCGGACTGCAGAGCACTGTCATTGGTTAAAGATAAGAAAATGTGTTGCAGATAGAGACTAAAACTCGTTCACATTTATCTACAAAAGGAGCATTTGTCAGTCTGTTCCTCCCATTTCTATCTGAATGCTTGTTGGATCAAACTCAACTTTCAGATATAGTTTGTTCACGGTAGGGTGATGTGCATCCATCCATCCATCCATTTTCTATCCCGCTTATTCCTTTTCAGGGTCGCAGGGGTCTGCTGGAGCCTATCCCAGCGCATTTTATGGCGAGAGGCAGGGATACACCCCAGATGGTCGCCAGCCAATCGTGGGGCACACACACCATTCACACACCATTCACACACACACTCACACCTATGGGCAATTTAGATTTGCCAATTAACCTGAGCATGTTTTGTATTGTGGGAGGAAGCCGGAGTACCCGGTGAAAACCCACGCAGACACGGGGAGAACATGCAAACTCCACACAGAAAGGTCCCAGACCCAGGCCCCAAGGCGGTCTTGAACCTGCGACCTTCTTGCTGTGAGGCAACAGTGCTACCCACTGCTCCACCGTGTCGCCCGTGATGTGCATCCTTTATTGTGAAATTATTCAGATGTATAGAAGTTAGAATTTTATCATCAAAACTTGTAGCATCACAAGTTGATTTTTTAAAATGATCTAGGATAGATTTTCTGTCCTGTGGGTGTTCTGTGGGGGTGTAGGGGGTAGTGTTCTTTCCTCATAAGCAGCAGACCCATGTCTCAGTCCTAGCTGAAGCATTTCTTTGGGTCTATGACACAAATATATTTTATAAAAACATTAAAAACATGCTGCCATCTTTTCTTCTTTCTATAAACTTAACGCTGAAACTCCAAGACGCGTTCACTGACCCTCAGGAAATCCAGAAACTTAAAAACTCACCTTGCACCACCAGGTAAACTCTCCCCGTCGTTTTCCCTCCTTCGTTCACGGCGACACACTCGTACCACCCCGACTGGTCCGGGTTCACGTCGCTCAGCTGCAGCGACCCGTTGGCCAGCTGCCGCGTCCTCGGGTTCGGGCCGACGTCGCGGCCTCTGGTCCAGGTGAGGTTGAACGACACGGTGCTGACCACGTCACAGCTCAGCACGGCAACGGAGCCAGGAGCAACCGTCACGTTGCCCTGGACCGTCACTGCTGGGGGGGGCTCTGCAGGGGGGGGGAAGGAAGGAAGGAAGGATGAAAAAAAGCAAAAGGGAAAGAAGAAAGGAAGAAATAAAGAAGGAAAGAAATAATGAAAAGTATGGAAATAAGGGAAGAACGAAGGAATAAGGGTGAAGAGATAAGATCAGACTTTATTGATCCCACAACGGGAAATTTGTCTGTTACTGCAACGTATAGAATAAAGAAAAAGAAAAGAAAATAAAAGCTAAAAAATAAAAAATAAAATACACAACACTGTGTACAAATTCTTAGAATTTGTTGATCCGCATACACAGTATGCATTATGGACATAGAATGGAGAGAAATACTAATAAATAGCAATAAAAGAGTATGCATAAGCAAAGCATATATACATACATACACATACACACAGTGAAGGGAGGAGTAAGGAGTATTCAGTGGTTATTGGCCCAGTAGTAAAGGTTGTAATGAGGATTATTTTATCAGGAATCACTGTGTTAACCACAGATTTATAGACAAGTTCTTTTTAAAATCACTCATAAAAGCTTCGCCTGCTCTGAGTTTCATGTGGTTACCACGATAAGGTTCTAGAACAAGACAGAACTTCTGGACCAGACAGTCCCTCCACTTTTATTCAGTCAGAATAAAAGAGTCTGAATGTGATGCAGAGAAGTGACGTTCTGCACAAGTTTTAACGCCCAGAAGTCTTTTTAAAGCTATTATTTCTAAATTCATAGATTCAATGTTTTTATGAGCTTTTACGACCCAACAGGACCTATTTTTAATTCACGTGTGTGTCAGCCCCTAAGATGAATGAATACTGGAGTTTTGAGGTCATAAAGATCAGAGACTTTAATCTGTTGAAACTTAACCTGACTGTGAGATGTTCGTGAGTTGTTGGGTTTTTAGGCCAAAATGATCAGATCCACTGATTTAAACCTTGGTCTCTGCAGAAAAACACTGTTATAATATTTGAATAAAGCCCATTGACAAAATAAAAAATGTGTGTTTGATTGTATGAAGATATTCATGTTTCTGCCAGAGAAACGTTAGAATCACATTTCTCTCTGTTTCTGTTCTATCGTCTCCGTTTCACTAACACTCATCACCTGAGGATCTGCAGCCTGACAATCATCAATCTTTGCTTTTCTGGAGGAAACGAGGAAAAGACGAGTGTGTGTGTGTGTGTGTGTGTGTGTGTGTGTGTGTGTGTGTGTGAACTGGCCCACTACCAAGAAGGATTATTTTAACCTAATTTTGAGACATGAGAAGGAAAAGTTGGAGAAAAGAAAGTTGGTGGAAGGAAGGAAAGGAAGGAAAAAAGGTAGGAAGGAAGGATGGAAGGAAGGAAGGAAGGAAGGATAGAAGGAAGGAAGGAAGGAAGGAAGGAAAGACGAGTGTGTGTGTGTGTGTGTGTGTGTGTGTGTGTGTGTGTGTGTGTGTGTGTGTGTGTGTGTGTGTGAGAACTGGCCCACTACCAAGGAGGATTATTTTAACCTAGTTTTGAGACATGAGAAGGAAAAGTTGGAGAAAAGAAAGTTGGTGGAAGGAAGGAAGGTAGGAAGGAAGGATGGAAGGAAGGAAGGAAGGAAGGAAGGAAGGGAGGAAGGAAGGAAGGAAGGAAGGAAGGAAGGGAGGAAGGAAGGATGGAAGGAAGGAAGGAAGGAAGGGAGGAAGGATGGAAGGAAGGAAGGAAGGAAGGGAGGAAGGAAGGAAGGAAGGAAGGAAGGAAGGAAGGAAGGAAGGAAGGAAGGAAGGATGGAAGGATGGAAGGATGGAAGGAAGGATGGAAGGATGGAAGGATGGAAGGATGGAAGGATGGAAGGAAGGAAGGAAGGATGGAAGGAAGGATGGAAGGAAAGAAGGAAGGATGGAAAGGAAGGGAGGAAGGAAGGGAGCAAAGGAGGAAAAGACGAGTGTGTGTGTGTTTGTGTGTGTGTGTGTGTGTGTGTTGTTTTGGTTCTTGTCTTGGTCTTGAGAATAAAAAGGAATTATTATAATCATATTCACTATTAATCCTTCTATAAACACAATAACATTATATATATATATATATATATAGTCAAATACCAGGGATTTTTTTATTTTTTTTACTTACAAATTAGTATTTCACTTCAGTTTTTACTTAAATAGGACAGAATTAGTTCAATAATAAGTAGAATTATTTCATTCCAATGGCAGATAATTCATCTTATGTGTTTTAATACAAATAAAAAGAATAAGAATAAGAATCTGGTAAGAAATAATCTAAAATATCTGAAATGTAATTAATAAGAAAATAAATGTTCAAAGATGAATTATTGTTCCATAAAATGCTGTAAATCACTGAGGATCATTAAGAACATGAAGAATATTTTCTGTAAGATGTTTAAAAAGGAGATTATAAAGGACCAATTAAATAATCCCACAAACAGCTCCAATCTAAATAAATATCTAAATAGTGGTTAGTTGCAGCTACTACTGATATTATATTAAACTATTTTATTATTGTATTGATGATGTGGATATTGATGATATATATTGATGCTGGAACAGGAACATTGGGTTTTACTGCAGATAAAATACTTCTTTTAGAGATTTATTATAAAACCCAATGCTGAACCTGGTTTATTGTTGTATCAGGTTCATTGATCAGACCAGCCTTGTATTGATTAGTTTTCAGGTGTTTTTTACCTGACACGTCAAAGTAGGTGCTGGCTCGTCCCGTCCCAGCGCTGCTGATGGCGATGCATTCATACTGGCCTTCATCCTTCAACGTCACCTGCGATATTTCCCATGATGCCGTGTCAGACTCACTGGGAACATCAGGAGAGGAGATAATCAATAATCAGCAATAATCAGCACTGTTAGAAT
Organism: Eupleurogrammus muticus; assembly: GCA_036785175.1. Lineage (NCBI taxonomy): Eukaryota > Metazoa > Chordata > Actinopteri > Scombriformes > Trichiuridae > Eupleurogrammus > Eupleurogrammus muticus. The sequence goes on along the minus strand of JAYKQN010000027.1, from coordinate 3,741,698 downwards.
AAAGGTGAACCTACGAACCGAGGAATCATAACTGCAGTGAATCGTCATGAATGGATGTAAATACAAAGATTTACACAGCGAGTAAAAATATACTATATAACACTGAGAAGAATTATCGTGTTTCACTGGCTGATCATTTATTATTATTTTAACATCTTTTAAAGAAAGATTTACTCCAGAAACATAACCAAATTGACCCAAATCTGAAAAAACTTAAAATAAAATAGACAATCTATTCTACTCAATATTGGTCTAAATGTACCAAAATAAGATTCACGTGTTTAGATTTAAGTTTTCTCTGATTCAGACATGAAATCACTGATCAGACACATCAAAGCTTGCAAGGAAGAAAGGAAGTAAGGAAGGAAGCAAGAAAGCAAGGACGGAAGGAAGGATGGAAGGAAAGAAGGAAGAGGACAACAGGAACGCTCCATGTGATCTCTGTCTTTGTTTTGTTTATTTTTTTTACTCTGGTGCTTCACCTGAACAGCTGATCCACTCCGAGTCGACTCTCGTCTCGGCTGAATCTCAGCGTGAAGGGGATGAGGCTCTCCACCTGGCAGGTAACGGCTCCTCTCTGCAGGTAGTAGCCATGCGTGGTGGCCGGCAGCAGGACTTTGGGGGCGTCTAACAGCCGTCAGGATGAAAAACACTCAGGTCTTTTAATGAATCGCTCCAAGCTTGGACGCATTAGAATTTTAGACTATATGGAACTCAGTGAGGAAGGTGACTATTTATATGTTCAAGTGACAGACACAAACATATTTTCCCTATCTATTCTTTACTTACTGCTGGGGTTAATATAATGTCCGACATCTGTGATGACAAAGATCTTAGGATGTTTATTGATTTGAAGACCACGTATGAGCTGCCAGGAACATCTTTTTTCTCCCCTTGATATTAACAAGATGCTCAGATGTTGGTGGGAGGTCGAGAGGCCTCGCGTCTACACTTTAGTCCTTTTTACTGGAACCTCCTTCTAGGCCTTTGGTTGTTCATCAGGTGTTGTTCATCTGGGATCATCAGGTGTGTGCTAAAGACCTCAGTCTATCTAATAATGAAATGTGTTGGTCGACTTTTTGGAACATTTTAGATAAAAAATCATAAACTTATATCCATAATCTATCTTATGCCAATGAAAAGGTTCCTCAAACTTGAGGACTGTCCTGATGTGGTATCTTTTTTGGGAATCTTCCAATCCAGGGATGTCAAACTCAGGTTCTGGAGGGCGGTGTGGGTGGAGGTTTTTGTTCCAACCAGGCAGTAACACACCTGATTCTACTAATGAAGGTCCTTAGCAAGTACTCTAATGGTTGATTAGTGGAATCAGGTGTGTTACCTGGTTGGAACAAAAACCTGGACCCACACAGCCCTCCTGGTCCTGATCTTGACACATGTGTTCCAATCTATTAGAGTTATTTGAGGGAGACATACAATGTTTTCCTTCACCAATGAGCCTGTCTCCTATCCTATAAACTCAAACTCTATTAGCTAAAAGGATGCTAGTCTTACGTTGGAACCTTAACCCTTGATCTATATCATGCCTTTATCGTTTGAATACAAAAACACGAAGAAGTAAAGCTGCGTCACTGACCAGGTACGATGCTGGAGTAGGAAACACTGGAGACTCTCTGGAACACGAAACCATCCTGGTCGTAGCCCGTCACCCGCAGGAAAAAGGCTTCGTTGGGTGGGATGAACTCCGTGATGTTCCAGAGGCCTTGAGGCTGGCGTTCCGGGTAGAAGCGGATCGGCAGAGTTTTGATCACTTTCCCTGAGATGGACAGAAGCTCCAGCCTGTCCGCCCGGGCCGGAGGAGAAAGGCCGGTGGTGTTCAGCAGGATGTGGGCGGGAATACCTGGAGAGGTGATGAAAGAGACCACCGCATGACCCAAAGTGATGAACCAGACCACCGCAATGACCCAAAGTGATGAACCAGACCACCGCAATGAACCAAAGTGATGAAACAGACCACCGCATTGACCCAACGTGATGAACTAGACCACCACATTGACCCAACGTGATGAACCAGACCACTGCAATGACCCTAAATGATGAACCAGACCACCACATTGACCCATAGTGATGAACCAGACCACCACATTGACCCAAAGTGATGAACCAGACCACAACATTGACCCAACGTGATGAACTAGACCACCACATTGACCCAAAGTGATGAACCAGACCACCACATTGACCCATAGTGATGAACCAGACCACCACATTGACCCAAAGTGATGAACCCGACCACCGCATTGACCCAAAGTGATGAACCAGACCACCACATGGACCCAAAGCGATGAACCCGACCACCACATTGAACCAAAGTGATGAACCAGACCAACACATTGACCTAAACTGAAATATGTAAGAAAAGTGGAAAACGTCCAGCAGCTGCTCTGACGTCCTCCTCACTGACCTTGAACTGGACGACTGATGGTTTTCTTAAAGTCCAGCGTAGGTTTCCTGGAAAACCCGGCTCGGAAGTCAATGGTGCTGAGACCTGAGATACGAAGGGAGTGTCGGCCTTCACTAGAGGTCTGCAATAAAAAAAAGAAAAAAGAGGAGGTACGAGTAATGTCAGTTTGTCCCTTTTTCATCACTTTCCCAGGTTCTTCTTTGCCTGTTTCAAAGTACAAATATAACAGGATATCATCAGCATACAGTTTGACATTAATGATTCACGATTCATTAAACTCTAAACGGACATTACCTGGAGTTAAATGAAACTAATGTCAGTTTGTCCTTTTTCATCACTTTCCCAGGTTCTTCTTTCCTGTTTTTTATTGTTTTTTATTTATTTAACGTAACTCATCAACATCCAGTTTTGACTTTAAGAAACCTGAGATGTGGAGAATTTACAATGAAGTGATGACACATGTTTGATGGGTTCATGTTGATAAACTTAATGCTGCAGCTGTATCAGGCTTTTTATTCAGTTTAGTCAGAATCATTTATCTTTGTTTGGGTGAAAACTTATTAGTGTAAAATCAGCTTTATTTAGTTTCATGTGGCTGTTGTCTGTAAATCAATCAATGACAGTAAACATAATTCCTTCTACACACACACTCTCTAGCCTGGTTCTTTACACTGAGGCATCAGCCACCATTAAGCCCCCCCCCCAAGTATTTATCCACATTTCTTTGGCTGTTCTGGGGTATTTTTAGTCTGCGGGGGCCAGATGAGCGACGTGGGGGGGTCCAGAGCCTGGAAAACACCACAACCAGGAGGAAGAGATGGGAAAGCAAGATGTAGAGTACAGGAGTGTGTGTGTTTGTGTGTGTGTGTGTGTGACAGACTGGGGGGATGAACAGAACCTGACGTGGAGGTTAAACTGACGTTAAACAGCGTCTCGTTTAACAAGAAAATCTGACGTGAAACGATCAATCAGCAGAGAAAGGTCGGCCAGAGGCGACGTGTCAGAGAACAGATTCTTTACAGGAAGTGAACAAAGACGAGAATCCAGAACCAGGGGTGGCGTAGTGGACATGTTTTCTATTATAACTACTGAGATTAATATAAATGATGCTGGGAAACATGAGAACTAAACATCCAGATGTGTCAGAGGTTGTGTATCACTGCATTTACAAGTTGGACTGGACGCATATTACTGATACTGTTAAACTTAACAGATCAATATATTATCATCAATAGTGATTATTGATAGTCTATAGTTGATATCATCATCAATAGTGATTATTGATAGTCTATAGCTGATATTATCAATAATAGTGATTATTGATAGTCTATAACTGATATCATCAATAATAGTGATTATTGATAGTCTATAGCTGATATTATCATCAATAGTGATTATTGATAGTCTATAGCTGATATTATCATCAATAGTGATTATCGATAGTCTATAGTTGATATTATCATCAATAGTGATTATCGATAGTCTATAGCTGATATCAATAATAGTGATTATTGATAGTCTATAGCTGATATTATCAATAATAGTGATTATTGATAGTCTATAGCTGATATTATCATCAATAGTGATTATTGATAGTCTATAGCTGATATTATCATCAATAGTGATTATTGATAGTCTATAGCTGATATTATCAATAATAGGGATTATTGATAGTCTATAGCTGATATTATCAATAATAGTGATTATTGATAGTCTATAGCTGATATTATCATCAATAGTGATTATCGATAGTCTATAGCTGATATTATCATCAATAGTGATTATTGATAGTCTATAGCTGATATTATCATCAATAGTGATTATTGATTGTCTATAGCTGATATTATCATCAATAGTGATTATTGATAGTCTATAGCTGATATTATCAATAATAGTGATTATTGATAGTCTATAGCTGATATTATCATCAATAGTGATTATTGATTGTCTATAGCTGATATTATCAATAATAGTGATTATTGATAGTCTATAGCTGATATTATCATCAATAGTGATTATTGATTGTCTATAGCTGATATTACTTGATTTTTTTGCAGCATCCACACATTACATCGTTTGCAGTTTACAGCATCTGCAGCAAATAATCTTATTGTGCACAAATGTAAAAAGGCATGAATGTAATGTAGAGATGCAACAGAAAAAATCGTGATTCATGAGAATATGGATAACATCCCAAAAAAACAACAACAAAAAAATGGATCCTTGTACAGGAGCCTCGTCCACTGAGAGGAAACAGGACAGTTCTTCCTCTTACATCCTCCCCTGTAAATCAATTGGGCACTAACCCATAACACAGCTATGCAGTGATGAGGGAAAGTGTCCCAGCAGGAGCCCCCCCCCCGACCCCCCCGACCCCCCACAAATCACTCAGGTAAAAATGCTTGTCATTTTCCAACATCTGGCAGCGACAGAACGTGTGACCTTTGGCGGCGTTCAGATCCATGAGGTAAAAAACACAAAACGCCGCAGCAGGTTGTTGATGGCAGCAGCAGCTCCAACATCCTGTATCTTCATCTGCAAACGTCTGAAAAAAGCATCTGAAACGTGTCTTCACGTTTTTTTATTATTTTATTTAATTTTTTTCCTGCAGACGACTTATCGCCGTACCTGATGTACTACTGCAGTAATTCCACTTAAAGAATCTCCTGTAGGGGCACCGTGCCCCCCAGGAGGTTCCACCACTTAACTGTTGGCAGTAAGTCTTCCTATAGACAGCTGGGGGGCTGGGGGGGCAGGTTTACCTTGATCGACCAGGTCCCAGACTGAGGGTCCTTGATGTTCACAACCTTGGCTGAGTTGGGAATGTGCAGCAGCTCCGTGAGGCCGTCGCTCTTCCCCACGATTTTCCCTGGAGGCAAAAACACCAAAACACAAAAAACACATGACAGACAAATAAATAGAACATATAACCTAAAAGTCCTTTTTACCTCATGTCAGTGTTTGATGTGCAATTGTCAGCCATAAAGTTTTATCTATTCCACTGGCAGAAAATTCATCTAATTTTATGTTCTTTTTACTTAATTGGGGTCAATTTGGACTTGTTTTATGGAAACAAAACTACCCACTAAGAAAATGTAGTAAAAATCAAAAATGGACTAATTCTACCAAAAACAAGGCATTTTCACCTGTTTAGATTTGAGGTTTTGCAGGTGTCGCTTCTATAATTAAAAACCAGAACCAAGGCTCCTAAATTCTTCAAAATTTAAAGAAAAAACAATTTTTTTTAGAGTAATTATAATGAAAAATCTGCTCACTGTATCACCAACGAGTGTTCCGACAGTCACAGACTTTGATGGTTTGATTGATGACATTACCCCGCTCTATTTTTAAATACACACACTTGTGTGCTTGTTTTATCCGTGTGTTTTACCATGATGATTAAAAAATGTTAGTACTTTGTAATCAATACTTAAATAAAGCACAACCAAACTCAGTTTAGCTCCTACTATCTATGTGTATATATCTATGTGTATATATATCTATGTGTGTATATATCTATGTGTATATATCTATGTGTGTATATATCTATGTGTGTATATATCTATGTGTGTATATATCTATGTGTATATATCTATGTGTATATATCTATGTGTGTATATATCTATGTGTGTATATCTATGTGTATATATCTATGTGTGTATATATCTATGTGTGTATATCTATGTGTATATATCTATGTGTGTATATATCTATGTGTATATATCTATGTGTGTGTATATCTATGTGTATATATCTATGTGTATATATCTATGTGTATATATCTATGTGTGTGTATATCTATGTGTGTATATCTATGTGTATATATCTATGTGTGTATATATCTATATGTGTATATATCTATGTGTGTATATATCTGTGTGTGTATATATCTATGTGTATATATCTATGTGTATATATCTATGTGTGTGTATATCTATGTGTATATATCTATGTGTATATATCTATGTGTATATATCTATGTGTGTGTATATCTATGTGTGTGTATATATCTATGTGTATATATCTATGTGTATATATCTATGTGTGTGTATATCTATGTGTATATATCTATGTGTATATATCTATGTGTGTGTATATCTATGTGTGTGTATATATCTATGTGTATATATCTATGTGTGTATATCTATGTGTATATATCTATGTGTATATATCTATGTGTATATATCTATGTGTGTGTATATCTATGTGTATATATCTATGTGTATATATCTATGTGTGTGTATATCCTCGGTGTGTATATATCTATGTGTATATATCTATGTGTGTATATATCTATGTGTATATATCTATGTGTGTGTATATCTATGTGTATATATCTATGTGTATATATCTATGTGTATATATCTATGTGTGTGTATATCTATGTGTGTATATCTATGTGTATATATCTATGTGTATATATCTATGTGTATATATCTATGTGTGTATATCTATGTGTATATATCTATGTGTATATATCTATGTGTGTATATTAACCCTCCCCTATAGTTAGGTTCCTTATGTGTGTGTTAAACACAGTAATGACACACAGAACTCAGACTGAGCCTTTTAGTACGGGGCCTCCTGGTCGTTAAAATACGGTATAAAGTAGAATATCATTATTCTAGTGATGGTCTGGTAACGCCCATCCTACCCTGGGGGTTCTTTATCTCGATGTCTGGCGCTGGGCCGCTGAGGGCCACGGTGACTTCCTTCAGGCTGGGGTCAAAGGGCAACTGCCAAGTGTTGCTGACCCCATCGAAATGGTCGGTGGACAACAGGTGGACCTTGGAGGACTGGACGGCCTCCTCCACCCACTTCAGGACCTACAGCGGCGGGAAGAAATGGAAGGAAAAAAAACACAGGAATGACTTTCTGGAAAGTTTCGTGATGTATGGTCATAGTTTCAAATGTTAAAACAACATTGTCAAAGGAGACCTGTCGATTCCTTTTTTACGATCAAACACATGCACACACACAAACATGTTAACAGGACATATCAGGACCTATGTCACAAATGTGAAAAACTGGAATCTGCCTTTTCCAGCGTGTGAGAGGCCTGGGAATCAAAGCCATGCTTCCAGGAATGCTTCCCTCTGACTATAATACTTCAAATGAGGACATCATCAGGTTTATGGGACTTCTGAGGCCACAGTTTCACAATACACACAAACATGACATATCAGTGTATACTTCACACACAGATATTTCATATTCATGTGTATTGTTAAAACCCATCGATACACACACCCTTTAAGTATATGTGATTTATAAAGACCAGCATATGCATTGGTGCACAATAATCATGCTCATCAGTCCAGTAACCCCAGACAGCTATAATCAATATAACACAGTAAAACAGACGTCTATATGTCACAGTTCTTATCCCAATGGAGATTCCAACAGCTTCTGTTTCAGAGACACACACTTTTAAATCCAGAATATTTAAGAGAGGAGGCATCTGTGACAAGGGAGGTGATATAATACTTTGAATTCTTCTTGCAGGTAAAAACGCTGGTTGCATCCCAGTGAGATAAGTTACTGTGAGCTGAAAAGCTGCCATCAGCCAAACGAACAAAGTGAATTCTTCATATGTCATGAATTCTCCTTAGTCTGGTCCATAAAGCCGTGCACATTTTTGTACATAAGTGAAGTATATCAGCTTTAATTTACAGTCATTCTTCACATTCCTTTTGAATAGGCACCAAAAACCAAACCACAGTACGGTTCAGTTGTCCAAACAACATTTATTTTTTACTTTAAGTGGCTATGGGTATGATAAAACTGTGGTGATAATGTAGAGAGACACACAGAGAGAGAAAATGTAGTATTTCCAAAGAGGCCAAAAGAGCAAAGGACCGATTCAGTCCTAATAGGAGTTTAGCCACAATAAATCTTATCTTACAGTAACACAATAGCAAAACTATTCAGACTTGAAGCTTTGACTTGCTGCCAATCCAAGACTGATCCACGATGGATTTGCATTTATTGGAAAGGATAAAAAAGGAGTATGCATCAATCAATTAAATGTTTCCTGCACATTTGATCTAGAGTCCAGACCTGAATGTGGGCACAGCAAAAGACATGCGAGAGGCTATAAAACCTTCTACTGTTTATTTATGCAGCTTAGGGGTAAAGCCCTGGCCAAGTTCAAATGATTTCATCACTGTGACCAAAGCGTACCTCTAAATCAAAGCGTTTTTCTCCCAACTCTGAGAGTTGAGAACTTGTACTCTCAGTTCGGTTTGCTCTCACCTCGTTGACCTGCTTCTTGTCAAGATGGAAGACCTGCCCCGAGCTGGTGGAGGCGATCTCCTCGTAGGCCTTGTAGCCTATGTGAGTCCTATCATCGCAGTCTCCCGTCAGCACAAACACCACCTACAAACACACATGTATTACAAAATGCCAATGCTTTGACTCTGTATACGATATTTAAAAGAAATTTTAAAAACCTGTGACTGCTTCTGTTGAATCAGTTGAAGGACGTCGTGGGTCAGTTTGTAATCCTTGGAACGGGCGTCTGTGAAGACGTAAATAAAGGATCCTGGCAGGGAGATCTCCAAGGCAATTTTTATAGCACCGATGCTCATCTCCGGACAGTCTCCACCACCCTGAGAAAGAGAATGGCATCGTCAGCAAATGGTGTGATTATACGTATGTATAGTAAGTGTTCATGAGTTTATGGCACAGATTTATGAGTTTTCTAGTAAATATGTAACTGTGTATTACACATTGCAGTATTACTTTTGTAATCACTGCCTGGATTATGGTCAAAGACAACATTATTGAGAACACATTTAGTGTTTATTTTTTTTTTCCCCAAATTTTAGGAAGGACTTTGACAAGTAAGACCTGTGACATCAGTGACCTTGTGGTTTTTAGGCAACAAAGGCACTTTGATAAAGGTTAGGTTAAATGTTAAATACATTTTTCATCATTCATTGCAGATTGTTTTCTATATCAAACCTTTATAAAAACACTTTTCAGTGCTTATGTGTAAATATTCAGGTTTGTGGTGTTTCTGCTAACGCAAAAAACTTGAATAAGACCATCTACTTATTCTGTGGTCTGGCCTCCTCCGTAGTGGCGCTGCAAGTTGGTTGAATACAAGCCATTTAGAAATAGCTGATTCCTGTTGTGATGTCACAACAGGTGGGGGGGTCATTTATAACATTACACCTCAATCATTGGTTTCTATTGCAAATAAGGCAACAATTATGGTCTTGAAGTTGTTTCACATAACTTGACATGCACATGCTGATCGAAGCATGAGGTTGACCTGGAAAACCAATGAGGCCTGATTGCAAAAGTTTGATGGACAGTAATATGACCAAATGGAAATTTCCCATGGTCCAAATCTATTAGCCCATGATGACATGTGGAAACTGTAATACTTACAACATTTTTGCAAATAAGGCAAAAAAACACGGGTACGTCCTAAGATATTTTGTTGTTCGGTTGAGGGGAAACAGTCAGCCGGCTTCATGCTTCTGTCAAAACATATTTGCTGCTGAAATTTAGTGCTATATGAACATAATTTCCAGGAGACGGGGTCAGGCTGGTGGGGTCAAAGAAAGATATCTGTAGCATTCCAACAGGCACACGTCTGTCCATCAGAGGGGTTCAATAGTTAGCCCAGTTGCATCAAGCAACATCTGGAATGGAGTGACCCATGATTTAAGGCCAGGGTATGGGGGGGGGGGTCAAGAGACAAGAGTCTGTCTGTCTCCTCTTGTACCCCATCATCTCCATTCGTGCCAAAAATCCACTCCCCCTCATTCCCCTATCGCCCTGAACGCTAACCCTGATAGCTCCCCTGCACTTTTGTTCCTGTGGATTAACCTTTGGCCAACGGCGCCTCCCTTAAAAACAACGAACTATTTCAAATTAGAGGAAAAAATTTCTTTTCCATCTCCTCCGTGCCAAAACCTCTCCAGGAGCCATGCAGGTGAGGACGTGAGGGAAATCAGACTCTGGAATGAGAGGAAACTGGATCTGATCCATGCTACATGCACAACAGATTCACCCCAGATTCATGGAGGCAGATGCCAAGGCCGAGGTCCGTCTTCAAAGGGCAGACCTCGGACGGATTCTTGTCTCCTGGTGTCCCTCGGCCATCTTTACCCAGGAGGAACGCTCACTCTGCTTATCTGACGAACATCACAAAGTCCTGAACAACTTCCCTCCTCCTTGCCAAGCAATTAAACATGGCAGCGCTTTGTTTAGGCGTCTCGCCGTTGTGTGTTTTTGTGTAGACGTTTGTTTGTAACGGTGCAGGAAGCAAAATAAACAGGAGGAAGCATTTTTATCCACAACACCGAGTCATCAGTTCACCAGTGGTCCCCTGGTTGTGGCACATGGAGGATGACCTTCTGGTCCAGGAGAGAACACTAACAGCAACGGTCTTTGTGAAAGTGGAAAAGAGAAAATAATGAAAATGCCTTGGGACAAACGGACCCACCTGGACATACAGCTCTCTCAGCTCGTACTGGAACTTCTTCGGGTCCGTTGTGATTGTTACGGGTCCGATCTCTGCAAAGAAAAAGAAGGAGGTTGCGTGATTAACAGATGAAATACCACAAGCATTTTTTTCTTTTTTATTGTTGTTGCTGAAATTCCTCTGGTGAGTCAAATATTAGTTTTGGCAAAACGCTCATGGAAGTCCAGATTAAAATGTCACAGTATGAACTGCAGGAAAGGAGATCTAGTTAATAAACAGGGTGAGAAAGAGCAGCCAGACCAGTGATGAAGGAAAGGAATATGAGGGGCTTTGAAGATGTGCTGGTGTGTGAATCCCTCTCCTGTTCACACAGCGTCACACTACAAGCTGCTTTTGTGCTGATAAGAACAAGTTCTGGAAAGACTTCAATCCGTTCTGGTACTGACGGCCCAGGCTGTTATTGTCTGCAGCTTGAACAGGAATGTAGATAAAATATATGAGGCTGAGCAACAGGGAAGACAGAGGACACGTTGGTACAACTCAGCTAAAAAAGCTGACTGTGTAACATTGTTAGTGTCAGACTGAAGTGGATTGACACCACCGTTAAAACAAAGGGAACAGTTTACTGACCTCTGTTCCATTCCATTGACTTTACTCTAGCAACAAACTATACACTGAAAAAAACGAAAATCTGGCACATAACTTAACTTATTTCAAGTTTTCTTCTTGTTTTTAGTCAATTTAATTATATTTTTTAAGACCATGTCAGAACTCCTATCTTAAAACAAGACTTAATATCTGGGAGTGCAATAAGGTAATTCTACCCAATAATGGACTAACTTTAGTTTTTGCAGTTTACAGAATATGAGTCAGTGATAAGTCATGTTTGGCAACATGATGAAAGTCAAAAACTTTTTTAAAATACAGTTTTAAGAATCATCCATCAGGTCTGTTAAAATGTACATTTTGTGTTCATATTGGTTTCTTGTCATTTAAAGGTCCATTTTACAAAAATTGCCATTTAGTATGAATTGATAAAAAATGTCGGATGGTGTAACAGAAACAGAATGATAAATTTTAAATATTTAATAGACCTAGAATATAAATATAATTGGTAAAATTCTGGTAAATAGTCAAAAATCTGATTAACCTGATGAATGCTTTTAAAACTTGGATTTTAAAAAGTTTAGATTTTCTCATCTTGCCAATCACCACTGACCCGTGTTCTTTAGTCTGTAGACCTCACACATCAGCAGCCTGTTCCTGGTGTTTCTGGCTCCTCTGTTCTAAAAGTTCTGTTCTCGCATCATCTGCTCAGACTCTGGCCTGTGTGAAGCCGTCTACATGTTTTATAAGGAACCAATGCAGCGACCGTCGTCAGAACGCCATTAGAACGTCATCAGAACATCATTAGAACGCTGTCAGAACGCCGTCAGATCGCCGTCAGAACGCCGTCAGAACGCCGTCAGAACATCGTCACAACACAATCAGAACGTCATTAGAACATTATCAGAACGCTGTCAGAACGTCATCAGAATGTCATCAGAACGTCATCAGAACGTTGTCAGAACGCCATCAGAACGCCATCAGAACACCATCAGAACGCCATCAGAACATTGTCAGAACGCCATCAGAACGCCATCAGAACGCCATCAGAACGCCATCAGAACATTGTCAGAACGCCATCAGAACGCCATCAGAACGCCATCAGAACGCCATCAGAATGCCATCAGAACGTTGTCAGAACGTTGTCAGAACGTCAGCTGACTGTTTTATCCATTAATGAGCTGCTAAGACGCTTCTACAGTCAAACTGTGTGACTCCAGCCTCTGCAGCTGTGCTGTGGAATGACACACACACACACACACACACACACACACACACACACACACACACACACTCTGCAGTTCTGCACATGCAGCACATTGAAAACAAGGGTTCCCTTGTTGCACAGAGTAATTACAAAGGATCTGACTTTTGAAACAGGATCTGCTTCAACTTTCTGTCTGACGGCTTCAACCCAAATAAGAAGTTTAGTTAAGTGTGAGGCTCCTTAAACAGCTACTGGTGTTAAGAGGGGAACTTTTTATTCCTCATTTCTCTCATTATGTTTTTTTCCCACCATCAAACACCTAAATTCATTGAATTTGCCAACAATGAGGAATCACAAGTCTTCATTTAACATTTCTCAGCGTTTCTCCTCCATCTCAGCGATGCCAGAGGTCTTTTTTCCCCATTGACCCAGATTTCTCGTACTTGCATCCTGGTAAATCCTCAAGGTGGAGGGAAGGAACATTCGCGGCGACCAGAGATGCTTTTTAAAACTAACATGGAAATGTGTCTGGCTGCTGTGAGCGGAACACGATCCCAAGCCAAGCTCTGTAGAGATGGAAAAACTGACCTCTGTTTCCTTATGGGAGAACTTCCCATGGCTGTGGAGAGCAGTAGGTTTTCTTTAGACTGTTAACCTGAGCTAACCCTCATGACCTGTAAACACCAAGAGATGAAATGATAGAACTCTTCAAACACTGCTTGTGTAATGATGCTTGACTCTGACTTACAGTGGGAGGCATGGAGGGGAGGGCCATGTGGTAATTGTTGAAAAACGTGTTAAAGTGCCCACCAGGAACTTTATATTGCACTAAAGTGCCCTCTTTGAACCAAAACGTATGCCAAGGTGGCCTCTAGGAGCTAGATAACATGCTTAAGTGCCCTCTAGGAGCCAAACCTGCAGTTAAAGTGTCCTCTTTGGGAAATAAAAACATATGCTAAAATGCCCCCTAGGAGCTAAAAAGCATGTCAAAGTGCCCTCTAGGAGCCTAAACCCTTGTTAAAGTGCCCTTTTCAAGCAGCCATTTACACTAAAGTGCCCTCTAGGAGCTAACACTCATGTTAAAGTGCCCTTTAGGAGCCTAAACTTACGCTAAAGTGCCCTCTAGCAGCCAGAACCCTTGTTAAAGTGCCCTCTTCAAGCACGTTATTATACTTAAATGCCCTCTAGGAGGTAAAAAGCATGTTAAAGTGCCCTTTTCGAGCACACACTTATGCTAAAGTGCCCTCTACAGGTGACATGCTGTATGTGCAGCTTTTTCCCCTGTTTTCGTCACAGCCATTCAACAGGTCTGTGCACGCCACTGCTGACATAGGATAGAAATTCCACTTTTAACATGTAGTTAGCTAGAAAACCACACATTCTCCTTCAGAACCAGAAACAAACGTTTATTGTTAGAGATCCCTGGTGCTAAAAGTCCACTTTTACCTTTATGTCAAACGCAGCTTCCTTTGTTGTTCCTTTCATTAAATCCTCGTTGCATGAAGCACATTAGGATAATTGTTTATGTTTATTCAGGAAACTATTTCATTTGTGTGATGACAAGGAGGAGGTAAGTGGAGAGGACAAAGACCAGGAGTGAACTCAGACCTGAGGAATGTTCCAGACAACAGAGACAAGATGACCGCAACAAACACATCAGAATGAAGAAAGACGCGTCTCTTCCTGTTTTCTTAACCTGCTGCTCTGCAACTTGTTGACTTTAGGGGATTGGAAGTAAATCGTGAAAACAAACGAGTCGGCCTCGTCGCCGTGTTAACGCCGGCTGTAAAACACCAGATTCAACCTGGAGCCAGTTTCTGTTTGACGCCAACGTCTTTCAGTGGAAATATATTAAGAATCAGGAGAAGTTCAAGGTCGTTAGCAAAGCTTTATTTCAGGGTTCATCAAACAGAACAAACGCTGCACTGAGGTTTAATCAGGACCAGCTCTGAAGCATTTATCACCACCTGTCTGATGTCTTAAACTCAGCTGTGTAGCTGATTTCCTTCAGTTTAAACTGTGCTTTATCAGCGTGTCTCTTTACCATTTTCAGGTTGTTAAAACAACGATGTTCTGCATAACGCACATCCCCGTTATTTTATCTACAATCCATGCCCACACTTCCCCTACATACACACATAGGGAGCACCAACATTTTGGAGAAAACAGAAGACTTTAATGTGCCCTTATAGTCCTGAACATACGGTAGAAAGTGAGTAGGTTCCTGCTTCTTTTAATCCTTCACGTTCTCTCTCACTTGTCCATCCATCCATCCATTTTCTATCCCGCTTATTCCTTTTCAGGGTCGCAGGGGTCTGCTGGAGCCTATCCCAGCGCATTTATGGCGAGAGGCAGGGATCGCCAGCCAATCGTGGGGCACACACACCATTCACACACACACTCACACCTATGGGCAATTTAGATTTGCCAATTAACCTGAGCATGTTTTGTATTGTGGGAGGAAGCCGGAGTACCCGGTGAAAACCCACGCAGACACGGGGAGAACATGCAAACTCCACACAGAAAGGCCCCAGACCCAGGCCCAAGGCGGTCTTGAACCTGCGACCTTCTTGCTGTGAGGCAACAGTGCTACCCACCGCACCACCGTGTCGCCCTTCTCTCACTTGTTTTATGAATTATTAATTTTTCTTTCTTTTTTCTTTCTTAATTAATCCTTAATTAAATCAGTTTGATCCTCAAAGTTTCCTCCAACGTTTCACCACGTTTATATTTGGTGCTTGTGAATGAAGAGCTGAGAGGAAGTGGTTTAAACTGGATAATAATGACCATTTATTCCAAATAAAGTCTCCTTATTTCTCTGCTGCAGAAATAACCATAATTACAGCGTTTATTATTAAAGGACGTTTTTAATGTGAATTCTGACAATAATGTCTGATTTAGTGTGAAAGTACCAAATGTCCATAAATAGGAAGAAATGAATCCAGAGATAAATCAGATCAGCCTTTGTTTCACAGATTTACACGTTATTTTGTCTAAATACGCATTAAAGCTCAAAACTTTGCTTCTTCTGTTA
The DNA here is from genome assembly GCA_036785175.1 of Eupleurogrammus muticus. Taxonomy (NCBI): domain Eukaryota; kingdom Metazoa; phylum Chordata; class Actinopteri; order Scombriformes; family Trichiuridae; genus Eupleurogrammus; species Eupleurogrammus muticus. Next base: position 3,725,989 of record JAYKQN010000027.1, on the reverse strand, counting down.
AAACTATGATAAAGTTGGTGTGTAAATGAACATTATTAAGAATAAACAAACAGGAATCAAGTCAAAAATTCAATGATTTCATCCACAACAAGATTAAAGCAGCAAATTATGCACATTTTAAAGGTAAATTTTTAAAGAAAACAACTACAACTGAAAGTGTAATATAAAAGTACTTTTAGATGCAAAGTTACTGAGTGAAGAAAGAAGATTTTTTACAAAACACTTGCACATTAAAGCCTATAACTTTTGCTTGTTTTGCTATTACCAAAATATAATATTAATGTGTAATTTGTACATTATTAAGGTCTAAGAATCCAAATAAACAGGCACCAAATCTAAAAATTCAATGGATTTATCCAGATTTAATCAGCAAATCATGCAGATTTTATTCAAAAACAACATTTTAAAGGTGGATTTAAAGAAAGAAAATAAAAACCGAATGTGAAATGTGAGAAGAATTTTCAATGCAAAGATATTGAGTGATATAATTAATAATGTTAATTTAATAACATGTCATATATTACAATTAACCTGTTCTGACCACAATTATTGAATAAACTGGTATAAAGTTGGTGTGTAACTCTACATAATTAATGTCAAATGACCCAAATAAACAGGAATCAAGTTTAAAAATTAAATTATTATTTATCCAGAAAAATATCTTAGAAGCAAATTTTGCACATTTTTATTTAAAAAAGAACCATTTAAGGTTATATGGATGCAAAAAGTCAATAAAAAGTCCCATATCAGCATCCAGAACATTACGCTCCCAACATGCAGCTTATTGGAGGTTCCCAGAATTTCTAGAATTCAGGCAGAGCCTTCAACTATCAGGCTCCTCTCCTGTGGAATCATCTTCCTATATTTAAGATTAGGTTAAAAGGGTTCCTGTTGAAGGGCGACACGGTGGTGCGGTGGGTAGCACTGTTGCCTCACAGCAAGAAGGTCGCAGGTTCAAGACCGCCTTGGGGCCTGGGTCTGGGGCCTTTCTGTGTGGAGTTTGCATGTTCTCCCCGTGTCTGCGTGGGTTTTCACCGGGTACTCCGGCTTCCTCCCACAATACAAAACATGCTCAGGTTAATTGGCAAATCTAAATTGCCCATAGGTGTGAGTGTGTGTGTGCCCCACGATTGGCTGGCGACCATCTGGGGTGTATCCCCCTGCCTCTCGCCATAAATGCGCTGGGATAGGCTCCAGCAGACCCCTGCGACCCTGAAAAGGAATAAGCGGGATAGAAAATGGATGGATGGATGGTTCCTGTTGAAGAGTATAGTTAGGGCCTAGTCATAGTGATGCTGATAGGTTAGTCTGGTCCTCATGAGATGCTCTGAGCTTCTTTTTCTGCTGATGATCTACTATTGTACTTTTAAATCTGCTGTGTTTTCTGTGTTTCTTCATCCACAGAGCATGCTGCAGTGCAGCCACTGAGGGATCTACGATGTTGGAGGGTCTGATGCTGTCCTGGTGAAACCTGGAAGCTGTGATGGGTCCTGCTCCTCATCCTCCACTTACACCAACATTCATCACATTTCTGTTTGTCTGTTTGTAATGTCCAGTTTTCCCTGTAATGTTTCCACCTGCACATCATCTACTGCAGCCTGTCTCTGTTTCTCTTCCTGAGGTTCTTCTGTTTTTAGAGTTTTACCTTGTAGATGTGAGGCTCTAAGGACAGGGGATGTTGTTGCTGTTGTACAAACTGTAAAGCCCTTTGGGGCAAATCTGTGATTTGTGATTCTGGGCTGTACAAATAAATTGAATTGAAGAAAAGAAACAGATCAACTCCCCTATGGTTAGGTTCCTTATGTGTGTGTTAAATACAGTAATGACCTATTTGGTTATTATTTATTCCATTTATAGTGATGTTATTGACTTGGTCTGTGAAGAATCCAGAAAGGATTATTTGATCGTGGATTTCTGGAAAACAATATTTTTTTACATTAAACATACAAGAACAAAGTTACGTGGCCTCACAGGAAACGGTTTGTGTTAAAGCGAACGCTCCGTCACATCTGGTCTGAGGAACCGTGGGGGTCAAAGGTCGCCAGGATCTCTGAGTCCAAACCTCTGAATTAATCCTCACCAACAACTTTACGCCGCGTGAGCGAAGGCGACGTCTGATTTGTGAATTTTATAATTGAAGACGAGCGACTCGTCCTGTGGTCGCGACTCAGAGTCTGAAGATCAGCCACAAGACAAGAACCAGAATGTGGACGTGGGGGGGGGGGGCTGCAGTAAGGGAATAATTTATCGTTTGGAAACAGGACCGGAGAACATTCGTTGAGATTTATGAGCGTCAACGTTTTCTAAATCTGCTTCATGTCTTCATGGGATGTGGAGACAGAGCTTTGCATGTTGGGAGATAGAGTTCTGAAACACACAAATAAACAGGAATCAAGTCTAATTTATTATTTATTTTATATTTGATGCTTGTGAATGAAGAGCTGAGAGGAAGTGGTTTAAACTGGATAATAATGACCTTTTATTCCAAAGAAAGTCTCCTTATTTCTCTGCTGCAGAAAGAACCATAATTACAGCGTTTATTATTAAAGGACGTTTTTAATGTGAATTCTGACAATAATGTCTGATTCAGTGTGAAAGTACCAAATGTCCATAAAGAGGAAGAAATGAATCCAGAGATAAATCAGATCAGCCTTTGTTTCACAGATTTACACGTTATTTTGTCTAAATACGCATTAAAGCTCAAAACTTTGCTTCTTCTGTTAAAACTATAATAAAGTTGGTGTGTAAATGAGCATTATTAAGAATAAACAAACAAATTACGCACATTTTAAAGGTACATTTTTAAAGAAAACTACAACTGAAAGTGTAATATAAAAGTACTTTTAGATGCAAAGTTACTGAGTGAAGAAACTGAACATTTTTACAAAACACTTGCACATTAAAGCCTATAACTGTTGCTTCTTTTGCTTTACCAAAATATAATATTAATGTGTAACTGTACATTTTAAGGTCTAAGAATCCAAATAAACAGGAATAGAATCTTTAAATTATTGAATTATCCATAAGATTTAATCAGCAAATCATGCAGATTTTTATTCAAAATCAACATTTTGAAGGTGAATTTTTTAAGAAAATAAAAACTGAATGTGAAATGTGAGAAGAATTTTCAATGCAAAGATATTGAGTGACATAATTAATAATGTTACTGGTTTAATAACATGTCATACATTACAATTAACCAGTTCTGACCACAATTCCTGAATAAACTGGTATTTAATAGAAGAATTGCAGTAAATTTCCATGTTTTTTGCTGCTTCTGATGTTCAGAGAACAAACCATCTCCTATCGTAGAATGTAAAGCTGCTGAGTTGAGTTGGATTTCCTGTATTTTCTGTGAGGGATGAGTTGGTGTTTCTCTGAGAACTCGTCTTTTGACACGGAACCGATGCATGAATCCATCTGGAGACGATTAGTTTGACTCGTTTTTTCCTGTTTCATCATTTCATTATTTTTTCCACTTTGCTGTTTTTTCTTTGTTTTTTCGTGGCTCAACTGTTTTTGTTTAGAGGCACATTTAACTTTAAGTTTTAGCTCCATTCACTGTTCACAATTTTACACAGAGCTTTTTGAATTAGCGGCTTTTGGAAAGCAGATGTTCCACATCACAGACAAACCAATCTGGACCATAGAAGTCGTATGAAACCACGGCGCTGCAGTCACATTCATTCAGAGCTTCTAAAAATCACACTGGCTCAGTTATTGCTGGTTTACTCAGATCTTATGTTCCTCTATGAATCAAACCTTAAACAGGCAAAGAAGGACATTTTAGTTAAAGCTGTAATGAGGAACTTTTGTCTCCCTCTGCTGGTTAAAAGTAATAAAACAGATTTACAGGTGGTGATGTGTTTAATCAGCATCGTGTGAAAAGGTTCTAAACAGCTTCAGAATCTGGTTTATATCAAACTGGTGTTTATTAGTTAAATAAGAAACCAGGCAGATTTATTCCTTACTGATAAAAATGCTGCTCAGCAAAACTGGAAAAATATGGTAATTTACTCCAATTCTTGTATTAAACCAGTTTAACTACTGTGTAACTTACAGCTGATTTCAGTACTGTAGTTCTTTTTCAGATGGAGAGTGAAATCATGATTATTCTATTATCATCATTACAACTTAAAGTCCTGCAGGTGTTCTGTGGTGGTGTAGGGGGTAGTGTTCTTGCCTCATAAGCAGCAGACCCGTGTTTGAGTCCTAGCTGAAGCATTTCTTTGGGTTTATTTCTATGACACTAATATATTTTATAAAAAAAACATTAAAAACATGCTGCCATCTTTTCTTCTTTCTATAAACTAAACTCTGAAACTCCAAGATGGAACAGGAATACACACTTTCCACAGGAACACACACTTTCTACAGGAACACACACTTTCTCCAGGAACACACACTTTCTACAGGAACACAATTTCTACGGGAACACACACTTTCTACAGGAACACACACTTTCTACAGGAACACACACTTTCTACGGGAACACACACTTTCTACAGGAATACACACTTTCTACAGGAACACACACTTTCTACAGGAACACACACTTTCTACAGGAACACACACTTTCTACAGGAATACACACTTTCTACAGGAACACACACTTTCTACAGGAACACACACTTTCTGCAGGAACACACACTTTCTATAGACACTGCAGTAGTTTTATTAAATAAAACTCAGAGTTCATTTAGAGTTGGTGATTATTTATCTTGTACCTGATGTTTTAAATTAAAACTTTTATCTGGTAATTTACAGTAGAATTTAAGTGTAAAACCCGACGTCCATGAACCTGGAAGAGTTCTGCTCCGCTCTGATTCACAATCACACGCTGTCAGAACTGTGATGTTAATTTTCTGCTTCACACGTCTCTACTGTTTATTTCCCTTTAACGCGAGGCCACTTGTTTGTCTCCACCCTCCTTCACTTAACCTCCTGCCGCTTTCCATCAGTAGTGATGGATGACGGTTGGTTCTGGGTCGGGTTGTGATAAATCTTTCTCAGCGGGGGGAAATACAAAAAGAGAAAAACTCCGTCCCGTTGACGCCTTTTACGCGGTTATAGCAACAAATCTTATGAAAGAAAAACACTTATGCAACACGGGACCTCGTTCTGTGATTCAGCCTCAGAGATCCACTAAAACAAAGACGGAAAAAAAACAAAGACATAAAGAAATTAATAAATAAATCTACATCCTTCATCATAATGACTGAGCTGTAATTACACTGATTACTCGTATTTTATGCTTTAAAGTACATTTAGAAGTAAGTAAATAGTACTTTTACTTCAGTACTTTTTTTTGATGAAGTGTTTGCACTTTTGCTCAAGGGAACATTTAGCAGAGTATTGGTACTTTAACTTCAACTTCAGTATACTGTAAAAAAAATAGCTAAATATATTTACTTAAATATATTTTAAGTATTTTCATGTAAAAGTAAAATTTCATTCTGTAACATCAAGTAACTTTACGCAAAGTTTAATTTTAAGCAAATAAAATGTTCTTAACATAAAACTTAACAGTTGTGAGGATATTAACTAACATCAAGTTACTTATTTAAAGTTTTAATTTACATTTATTTAAACTAAGTAAAGTTACTTTAACTTCAGTATACTGTAAAAAAAAAAATAATAAGTTATTTAAATATATTTTAAGTATTTGCATGCAAAAGTAAAATTTAATTCAAGTAAAACTAACTTAACAGTATCAAATAAAATGTATTTAACATAAAACTTCATAAACATTTATAATTAAAAAAACAAATGTATTAAATAATATCACAAATTAAGTAAAGTTTATTTTTTTTTCATATACAGGAACATCAATTTCCCCAAATTTTTAGGAATATTTTATATTTGCAGTATTTGCTGTTAATAAGATTTACCTAACCTAACCCTAAGTATTTTCCTGCAAAAGTAAAATTTAATTGTGTAATATAAAGTGACAGTAACTTTATGTAAAGTTTAAGTTTTAAGTAAATAAAATATTCTAAACATAAAACTTAACAGTTGTGAGGATATTAACCAACATCAAGTTACTGATTTAAAGTTTTAATTTACATTTATTTAAATTAAGTAAAGTTTACTTGTTTTTCATATACATGAACATGGTTTTCTCCAACTTTCAAGTATATTTTATATATTTGCAGTTTTTACTGAAGTAGTTTAGTAAGTAATTAGTAAGTAACTTTAACTTCAGTATACTGTAAAAATAATAATAAGTTGTTTAAATATATTTTAGGTATTTGCATGCAAAAGTAAAATTTAATTTCTACAATATCAAGTAAAACTAACTTAACAGTATTAAATTATTTAAATAATATCACAAATTAAGTATTTTTTTTCATATACAGGAACATCAATTTCCTCAAATTTTTAAGTATATTTTATATTTGCAGTATTTGCTGTTAATAACATTTACTTGAATATATTTTAAGTATTTGCATGCAAGTTAATTATTTAAAGTTTTAATTTACATTTATTTAAACAAATTAAGTAAAGTTGACTTGTTTTTCATATACAGGAACATGATTTTCTACAGATTTTTAAGTATATTTTATATATTTGCAGTTTTTGCTGAAGTACTTTGGTAGACCTTTAATTATTTTCTTGTGTTTGACATGTTAATGTATTTAGTTGCACTACATCAGATTATTTTCTGAATCTGTACTAAACGCTTGGTGACGTTTTCTACATGTGTTCTCAGAAATCCACTCAAACATCACTTTTAGAAAACGTGAAGCATCGACTGAGGCCTTTTAGTTGGTGAAATTACCTTCATTCACCTCAGGAGAAAAGAGACGGTTTTAAACCATCACAACCAGGAGCAGCGAGAAGCTGGAGACTGATGGCGTCGTCCCAGCGCTTTAGGGGAAAGAGCAAAGTGGCGTGCGTCCTTTGTTTTACTGAGGAAATTCTAATTATTCATCTGGAGGAAACAGAAACCTCAGAAGTCGACCACACAGACTCAGACTCGCTCATTTTCCTCCGATCGGCCAAACGTTTCTCTGTGGAAAACTCTGTGATTTGGGCCAAAAACTCGTCGTCGGTTCGATGCAGACTGGAGGCTCCATTCATGATATTTACTTCTAGGCTCTGAACAAAGTGTTTTATTCTGTGGTGGACGGGAACCAGAAACAAAGCTGTGACATGAAATATTAAGGGAACCATGCAGCCGTGCAGTGTACTGTAATAGAGTATTTTTAGTTTGTTTCTATACTTTAGTCAAGTACAAAACAATACTAGAGTAACAAGTAATATTGCATATTTTTACTTTTATATTTTTTTCTTTTTACTCTGGTGCCTTTTGTAGAAATTACCTGTACTTTCCACACTACATCTATTTTGGAAAATTACATCTTTTCCCAGTGCATTATATTATATTAACATCGGATTCTTGCATGAAAAATTAAGAAATAAAAAAAGAACAGTGTGTTAACATGTTGGATTTAAAATACATTAAGTCTAAATGGAACGTTCACAGAATTTTCTAAAATTTGCCCTTTAGGCGCCACATTACTAAAAACATTTATTAATTAATAAATAAATCCACATTCTTTATCATAATAACCTCGCTGTAATTACACTGATTACTTGTATTTTATATATATATTTTGTACATAGTACTTTCACTTCAATACGATTTTTTTGATGTAGTTTTTCCACTTTTTATTGAGTGGATGTTTTACAGAGTATTGGTACTTTAACTTCAGTATACTGTAAAAAAAGAAAAATAACTCATAATATTTACTTAAATATATTTTCAGTATTTACATGCAAAAGAAAAATTTTATTTCGTAATATAAAGTGACAGTAACTTTACGTAAAGTATAATTTCAAGCAAATAAAATCTTCTTAACATAAAACTTAACAGTTGTGAGGATATAAACCAACATCAAGTTACTTATTTAAGTTTTAATTTACATTTATTTAAACTTATTAAGTAAAGTTTACTTGTTTTTCATATACAGGAACATGGTTTTCTCCAATTTTCAAGTATATTTTACATATTTGCAGTTTTTGCTGAAGTAGTTTAGGAGGTAACTTTAACTTCAATATACTGTAAAAAAAATAATAAAAATAATTTACTTAAATATATTTTAAGTATTTACATGCAAAAGTAAAATTTTATTTCTGCAATATCAAGTAAAACTCACTTAACAGTATCAGATAAAATGTTCTTAACATAAAACTTAACATCCATCCATCCATCCATCGTCTATCCCGCTTATTCCCTTTCGGGGTCGCAGGGGTCTGCTGGAGCCTATCCCAGCGCGTTAAGGCGAGAGGCAGGGATACACCCCAGATGGTCGCCAGCCAATCGTGGGGCACACACACCATTCACACACCATTCTCTCACACTCACACCTATGGGCAATTTAGAGTTTACCAATTAACCTGAGCATGTTTTGTATTGTGGGAGGAAACCGGAGTACCCGGTGAAAACCCACGCAGACACGGGGAGAACATGCAAACTCCACACAGAAAGGTCCCAGACCCAGGCCCAAGGCGGGTCTTGAACCTGCGACCTTCTTGCTGTGAGGCAACAGTGCTACCCACTGCTCCACCGTGTCGCCCATAAAACTTAACAGTTGTTGGATATTAACTAATATTAGAAATTACGTAAAGTTTACTTATTCTTAATATACAGGAACATCATTTTCCTCACATTTTTAAGTATATTTTATATATTTTCAGTATTTGCTGTTATAAAATAATTTAGTAGACTTCATTATTTTCTTGTATTTGACGTTTCAATGTATTTGGTTTCACTACATCAGATTATTTACTGAAGTGAAGTAATTATTACCAGATTTCTTTCTTTATAGATAAAAATAGCCCAGTGGGTAAAAACGAGGCGTCTCATCACAGTAGTTTCACGTGTTTCTGCATCATTTATCATCTGCTGTACAACAACTTAATTATGAAGGTAAACCAACTTATGGCCATATAATCAGCCTCATTACGACTCGTTAGTTTCTCATCATCATCATCATCATCATCATCATCATCATTTTGTTATGTTTGACAACCAGTGTAGAAATGGAGGGTAAAACACGGTCTAAAATATCAGGGTATTTTCCCCATAGAAGGGAAACTCATATTTAACTTGTTGACTTAACACAACTTGTGATTGTTGCTCCAAAAGTAGAAAATACTGAAGAACTCCTGCATTTCAGGGTAAAGTTTGTGTCGTATGTAAGGAAACCAGCAGTAAAACTCACGTCTTACGTCAACAGTTAAATGTTACCTAAAAAACTCCCACAGAAGCTTAAAATACAAGACTCTGGTCGGTTTTACTGCAGCAAAAGTCACTTTTTTCAGTCACTTTCCTGCAGCTCTGAGTCGTGGTAAAACTCGACCCCCCCCCACGTACCCGTCAGGGGTCAGAGGTCGCGGCGGCCTGACCTTCAGCCTGTAAACGCCCTCAACACTTGTCAGATTCAGACATTTTCCACGGCCATAAACACACAGGACGCCGTCAGTCGAAGCCTCAGACGCCGTTTGCTGCTGCGTCTCCGTTGGTTTAACTGGAGGAAAATGTTCTGTTGAAATCACCTGTTATTGAACGTTGTTGATGGTTGATTGTTCTCATACTTCCTTATTTTTGTCAGTGCACTACTTACAGCATCATTTACGATGGAATTACTTATTATTATGGTACGACTGATAAAATATGTAGATTCAGCCAAGTAGGTCATCCCTTTAACTTGTTTTAAAAGAATAAATTAGGCTCTGTGTTTATTTGTAATTATGTGGTTATTTAACAAAAATATACAGATGCACTAAAATACAGACCTCATTATTTATTATTTGGTAATTTACAGTAGTATTTTTTCCAGCATTGGGGACTTATTGCCATTTCTTTGCAAAATGAAAAACACTAAAAGTTCTTTAAGGAATGGCAATTTGCAGTAAATTAATTAATATATATACATTTACTAATATATATATATATATTGACTACATTTTTATGTAAATTCAGTTGATGTGATAGTTCTTTAGGTTGAATCCAAACAACTTTTAGCTCTTTTTCTCTAGAAGCCAAAACTTGTGCTGAAGTTCCCTCTTGGGGCTAAAACACATTTTAAACTATTACTACGTAATTGTGTTAAATTATTTTATTTTAAAGAAGGACTTATCTTTATAAATGATTTAAAAACTACTAAAATAAGCCAGATAAAAACATGGAACAGAATATGTTTTTAGTGTAAAAGCGTTTTTCTTTTCCTGACATGTCACTGGTTTTGCAGATTTTGCAGTAAAACTCCAGCTTTAATGCACCACGTTTCTAATCAGAACATGGACTGAGAAATGGAGAAATGAAAGGATGAGACCTAAAAAGGAAAAAAAGAAGAATATACCTGCAGAATAAAATTCTGTGGAGGGGAGAAATAAAAAAGATAAATCACAATACGCTGCATATCGACCAAAACTGTCACAACCAACTGGTCTGCATCAAGTTATCCACCAGAACAATGAAACCTTTAAAATCTTCTTCCTCATTCTGAGTTCATTCTGCCTGTCTCATTCATGGCTGTAAATCTGTGGCCCACCACAATAAGGTCATTAAAGCTTTACAGGCTGTTTTCCCTGCTTGGTCTGTTTGGTGAATATTTTGGGCCAAATAGGCCGAGTTTCATTAAAGTAGCAACAACAGGCCTGTTTCACTGCAGCGACACTGACGTGAACTAGTGGTCAAACACAGGTGATACCAACGGTACAGATGCTGGAACCTTCCATAAAAAAACAAGATAAAGACACATTCAGCAACTACTGATCAGTTCTTGGAATAAATGTAAATCAGGAAACGAGACGGAGGCTGAGCGTTTCTGAGATGAGTCAGAGCCGAGTTAAACGAGTCAAAGCGTAATTGGTTGCAACCAATGGGTTTGGGTTGTTGTGTGGGTGGGATTATTAAAAAAAAACATATGTTAAAGCCAAAAAGCATGCGTAATTGCCCTCTACAAGCCAAAATGTGTGCTCAGCTGCTCTCAGGGAGTTAAAATGTTTGATAAAGTGTACTTGAGGATCTGAAATGCATGTTAAAGTGCCCCTTAGAAGCCAAATTATGCACTAAGAATGCCCTTTAGGAGCAAAAATATGTGCTAAAATGCCCTTTAGGATCCAAAATGCATGTTAAAGTGCCCTTTAGGAGCCTTGATGTGTGCTACAAGTGAAAACGTGTGCTGGAGGGCTATCAGGGAGCTAAAACGTTTGATAAAGTGCACTTTAGGATCCAACATGCATGTTAAAATGCCCTCTTGGGAGCCAGAATGGATGCTAAACTGTCCCTTAGAGGCCAAAGTGTTTGCTTAAGTGACCTTTAGAAGGCAAAACATGTGCTAAAGTGCCCTCAAGGAGCCAAAATGCATGCTAAAATGCCCTTTAGCCGTCAAAACGCATGCTTAAGTGCCCTCTAGGAGCAAAAACATGTGCTAAAATGCCCTTTGGGATCCAAAATGCTCACTAAAATCTCCTCTTTGGAACAAAAGCACATGCTAAACTGCCCTCTTGAGTGCTGGATACACAGCATATGTGTCCTGCCCTTCAAGAAGTCTGTGCACACCTATGGTGCCCACCTGAAGAGGGCAGTTTAGCTTTGGCAAAATGAAAAATGAAAATACTCAAACAAACCGATTACTGCAGCTTTAAGGACTTGAGAGAAATAAAGAATCAAGTTTAGAATCAACAGAAGAAAAAATAAACACAGCTTGGCCATTAACATTCTGGGGTAAAGGTCATTTTGTGCAAGTCATCACCACTGATGGAACATTTAACATTTAAAACACACAACAACCTGCAAAACGCAGCCAACATGAGTTCATCCATTCCAAAAGCCATGGGAATGTTCAACTCTGGCACCAACGGATTCCAATCAAACATGTTCCAAATTAGTCCTGCAGACACCTGAAGTATGATGTAAAACAACGAAATCAAATGAATATGTGCTGCAAAGACTTTAGGAAAGGGGGAAAAAAAACGTTCCTTAATAATAGGGTCTAGACATCGATCTTCTAAATCGACCATAAAATGCTGATTTGAGAAAAGCCTTCATTGAAAGGGCAAACAGTAAAAACGCTGACGATGCTGCTCATTATTATGGGTAATAAAGTACTGGAAATGCTAACTACTGATATACAACATAGTACGTGTGCAGCTGGTACAGCTGGCAACGAGCTGCTGGAAACCAGCCACTGAGATTCCAGGACTGTGACTATGAAAGACCCAAGCGTTTGTTGTGGAGGCATAAAAATGGGTCAGTATATTAGCCAGAACCACGTCTTAAAAACGTGGACGTGGCCCAAACCGTCTCCGTTCACTGCTCTGTTACAGCGGTGGACATGACCTACTATGAGGAGTGGAGGAAGAAAAGCAGTAAAACACCAGTAACAGCAACCAGTGAAAACCAGTGGCTGGTTACCACTGGTGGATGAGGGTGGAAGGTCAGGCCCTTCTGGCCCAATTGTTGAAAAGTGCATATTAAAGTGCCCTCTCTGAGATAAAAAGCATATTAAAGTGCCCTTGAGGAGCCAAGACATTGAAAGGTGTCCTCCAGAAGCCAAAACCTGTGCTAAAGTGCCTTCTCACAGGGAATAGGTGCATTAAAGTGCCCTCTTAAAAGCTAAAAACTGTGCTAAAGTGACCTCTAGGAGCCAAACTGAGCCCCCTTAGACATGCATGCTGAAGTGCCCTCTGTAGAACATGGTAAGGTGCCGTCCAGAAGCCAAAACCTGTGCAAGTGCCCTCTAGAAGCCCAAATGTTTGTTAAAGTGACCTCTAGAAAGCTAAAAAGGGGGGTTAAAATGTACTCTTGCAGCTAAAAATTGTTCTAAAGTGCCCACTGTAAACCAAAATGCATGTTAAAGTGCCCTCTAGGAGGTGACACATGTGCTAAAGTGCCCTCTAAGAAGCTAAAAAGTGTGTTATAAAATGTACTCTTGCAGATAAAAATTGTTCTAAAGTGCCCTCTGGGAGCCAAACCCTTTGTTAAAGTGCCCACTTAGAAGCTAAAGCATGCACTAAAGTGCCCTCTTCAGTGGCAGTTTGATCTTTTTGCTCCACGCCACTGGTGGCCACCGTTATCAGAATCACGACTTGCCTTGGAGCGTTTTTAGCTCTCACAAATAAACGGAATTGGAGTGAGCGGCTGCTTATTGCTGTGGACACATGGTTAGAGTTAGAGTTAAGTCAGATAAACATGTCTGACACGGAGCAGGAAGAACGTTAGACATGCAGAGAAACGCTGCAACATGATTTAAAATCCAATGTGACTGGTATCAGATTTGTTTATGATGTTCAGGCTCAACTTCTCATGTCTGATTTAACATCAGTACATATTTTATGTGCTGGATTATTTCAGCAACTTTACTGCTTCCTTTCTCAGTGATGTGCACACAATTTAATAAGGGCAGAGGTGAAAAGGAAAAAGGACACATGACACATATAGTGTGTCTTTGCCAATGAAAAGCCACATGTTTTGGCTCCTATAGGGCACTTTAGCACACATTTTAGCTTTCAAAAGGGCACTTTAGAATGCATATTGGCTGCCATGAGGACACTTTAGTACAGATTCTGGCTCATAAAGGGCACTTTAGAACATACCTTGGCTCCTATAGGGCACTTTAGTACAGGTTTTAGCTCATAAAGGGCACTTTAGAATGCATTTTGGCTACAGTCAGGGCACTTTAGTACAGGTTTTGACTTCTAGTGGGCACTTTAGAACATGCCTTGGCTCCCGAAGAGCACTTTAGAATGCATTTTGGCTACCATGAGGGCAATTCAGCCACATTTTAGCTTCCAAAAGGGCGCTTTAGAATGCATATTGGTTGCCATGGGGGCTCCTTAGAACATGTCTTGGCTCATAGAGGGCACTTTAGAACATACCTTGGCTCTTAAAGGGCACCTTAGCAGACCTTTTTTTCCTAAGAAGTATTTCAAAATGTGGATTGACTGCCATAAGGGCACTTTAGCACATAGTTTAGCTTTCAAAAGGGCACTTTAGAATGTGTATTGGCTGCCATTAGGGCACTTTAGTACAGGTTTTAGCTCATAAATGGCACTTTAGAATGCATTTTGGCTACAGTCAGGGCACTTTAGAACATGCCTTGGCTCCTGAAGAGCACTTTAGAATGCATTTTGACTGCCATTAGGGCTCCTTAGAACATGTCTTGCCTCATAGAGGGCACTTTACAGAAGTATTTCAAAATGTGGATTGACTGCCATAAGGGCACTTCAGAACACATTTTGGCTCCTAAAGGGCACCTTAGCACACCTTTTATCTCCTAAAGAGTATTTCAAAATGTGGATTGACTGCCATAAGGGCGCCTTAGTACAGATTGTGGCTCCTATAGGGCACTTTAGCATACGTTTTTCAACACCTTATTTGTTGTACCCAGTTAAACATGATTTTCTTCACTCTGGTTCTGCAGTGCTTTCCGTGTTCTCCTTCACACTCAGACATTTAAACCTAAAGACGCAACACAACAATCCAGGCACTAAAGTTCCAGAGGCCACCAGCGAGGGCCCAGACGCTGATGTCAAAGAGCTCGAAGGTCACAACCAGGTCACATGAACCTTCGGGACCTCGGGACGAAGCTTGGAATTTCGACAGAGTTTGGAAAACAAAATCCGTAGCCTGGAGGGAAACAAACCAGACTCAGTGAAGAGTACAGAGTTACACGGATGCCTGTTGAGTGGGTCATTTCTTCCAAATGGATTCGTGTCCAGAGCTCGGCTGACTGTGACTTCACTAAACACCAGAAACATTCCTTTCTGTGTAATTAGCCTTTTAGAATCTCTCAAGCTGTCAGAGATAAACTTCCAAGCAGCAAAGCAGAGCGGCCCGACGCTCTAAAGCGTTTTTAAAGTGTTTTGTTAAGCAGCCTCAGGTATGTGCTGCCTTCCAAGATGAAAGAATGGGGGGAAAACCCCCGAGCTGCGATTACAAAGTCAAATGGGCCTGAAAACGACTGGTCTCGGAGCTCAGGGGGCGTCGGGAGCTGCGTGTACATTGCTAGAAATTAAAGGGCGTTTTAATATTCCAGGGTCTATTAGAACGTGAAACATCGCGGCCTGTTCCTCTAATTCTACAAAAGCCTCCACCTCCGTCTCCTTTGACATTCCTGCCTAATGGCATCATTATTGACTGTGTCCAGCTAAACGCAGCCTCCTTGTAATCTCAGCCGGGTGCGGTGGTTCAGACAAAAAAAAAATACTGCTGCGAAAAGAAGAAAACAAAGAGAAAAAAAAGAGGTTGAACAGCAGAGGAAGCTCTTTGATCAGGGATCTCCTCTCATCATCATCTCCTCTAACTAAAGGTGACAGGAAAAGGTCCATATACCGTTCAAAATAGGCTCTTTTTCACATCACATTTCACATATAGTGGAAAGTTTGAATTTCACACCACGTGTTTTATTTTTTCCTAATCGATATTTCCTGAGAAAACTTGCAGCGTCAGTGGTCATTTTAAAATATTATCTCTTAATCAAGGAGTGTAAGTCTGTTCCTCTCATATCTGAATGTTTGTTGGATCAAACTCAACTTTTAGATATAGTTTGTTTATGGTAAGATGATATGTATAAAGGATACATCCCATTATCCCTTAGGAAATTCTTCAGATGTGTAGTCAAAACATGATTATTCTCATTCAGACTTAAAGTCCTGTATTTGTGTTGTGGGGGTGTAGGGGGTAGTGTTCTTGCCTCATAAGCAGCAGTCACATTACTGTTCTGTTTTCCTCTGCATATTTTACCACCAAAAGTTTGAATTTCATGATCAAACTCACAGCATCACGTTTTCTTCTTTGATTTTTTAATATGATCTAAGATAGAGTGTCAGTCTGTTCCTCTCATTTCTGTCTGAATGTTTATCAGATCAAAGTCAACTTTTAGATATAGTTTGTTCATGGTAAGATGATATGTATAAAGCATACATACCATAAATGGGAAATCTTTCAGATGTATAGTCAACACATGATTATTCTATTATTCTCATTGAGACGTAAAGTCCTGTATTTGTGTTCTGGGGGTGTAGGGGGTAGTGTTCTTGCCTCATAAGCAGCAGTCAGATTACAGTTATGTTTTACTCTGCATATTTTACCACAGAAAGTTAGAATTTCATCATAAAAAACTCTTCCTTGATTTTTTAAAGTGATCTTGGATAGAGTGTCAGTTTCTTCCTCTCATTTCTCTCTAAATGTTCGTCAGATCAAACTCAACATTCATATAATTCCTGGTGCGATGGGGGGTATCATTTTATATGACATTTTTTTAATGGATACTAAAAACATTATTATTATTATCATCATTAAAACTTAAAGTCCTGTAGGTGTTCTGTGGTGGTGTAGGGCGTAGTGTTCTTTCCTCATAAGCGGCAGACCCGTGTTTGAATCCTAAATGAACCAATTTTTTATATATATATTTTACTAAATAAATATCCCACCACTATCCTGCAGCAGCTCTTTAGTTCCAGTGTTCCAGCCCTGGATCACCATGACAATTACATCCCACCATTTTATCACCATTTTATTACCATTGTGGTTGGCCTTAGCCAAGCACAAAACTACAAACTCTCTGATTAACACATGCTTCTATAAACTAAACGCTGAAACTCCATGACGTGTTCACTGACCCTCAGGAAATCCAGACACTATTGTTTTATGGATGGATGAGTTGTTGTGAATATTAAAGATAAAGATTTATCATCATTTCACATTTACTACACATACTGTGGTTATCAGAGCAGTGTGTGGGACATGAACAAATCACCTTCATCATCATCTACTTTCTACAGGAACACACACTTTCTACAGGAACACACACTTTCTACAGGAACACACACTTTCTACAGGAACTGAACTAGTACATTTGAAGCAGCTAAAATTCCAACACACTCCAATCCAAATAACATTTTTGACATTAGTATTCTTTGTCAGTATTCAAAACAAACACAGTCGTAAAAAAAGGAATCACGCTCTATGCTAACTACTAATTAGCAGTAGTTCTCAGGACCTGAAGTTTTGCTTTAATAATCACTAGTTGCATTAAATGTGAGGCATGGTGGAGGTCCCCCACTGTCCCACAGCAGCCACCTCAGCCCATTAAACACACACACACACACACACACACACACACACAGCATTTACAAGGGTCAGCGAGTGTGTGTGAGGACGTCAGAGCAGACCAAGGAGCGTCAACAGGAAACTAAAAACGTGCACAAAGAAAACACACATTCTTCATGTTTCACATCAACTGTGATTATATATAATATATAAGAATATATATTTATAATATTCTTTGTTGAGATTTGGCCTGAACTGTTTATCAATTCAGATGAAAACTGTAACTTGAGGCAACGTGTCAGTCGTCCTCTTCTTAACGAGAAACCAGAAAGCGTTCTAAAGTG
Source organism: Eupleurogrammus muticus (assembly GCA_036785175.1). Taxonomy (NCBI): domain Eukaryota; kingdom Metazoa; phylum Chordata; class Actinopteri; order Scombriformes; family Trichiuridae; genus Eupleurogrammus; species Eupleurogrammus muticus. The sequence continues at coordinate 3,708,577 of JAYKQN010000027.1, read as the reverse complement.
CCCTCCAGGAACTAAAACACATCCTTACTGCCCTCTAGGACCCAATAAGTGTTTTAAAGTTCCCTATAGGAGCCTAAACACATCCTTGAAGTGTTTAATTCCAAAATGATATGATATACGTGGCCTTTATTTTTCTTTCCCTTCAAAAAGTCCTGTTAATGACCAGAGAAAAACAGGCACAGTTTGACATTATTTCTGGGATAAAAGCCTCATTTCATGTGAAATAAAGTTTATTTGGCTGTAAATTCTCATCAAAACAAATAGATTAATGAATGAATAAATAAAACGCTGCTCCATGACTCCACTCTCTGGTCATAATGATGTTGCGTGAATACGACGTTCTGAAGTGGGAACGGAACAAGGCGACAGAAACAAAACGGTAAAAAAACGACGACTGAAGATTCTCTCGCTTTGCTTCTTTCTCTCCCTGCAGGACGGAGGAAAAGGAGGAGGGGGGGCTAAAGTGCCCTTTATGCACTAAAACACATCCTTAAATGCCCTCTAGGACCCGATAAGAGTTCTAAAATTCCCTATAGGAGCCAAAACACAAGCTAAAGTGCCCTCTTTGAATAAAAATGTCCTTAAGTGCCCTCTAGGAAACAAAAAGTGTGCTAAAGTGCCCTCTATGATTTAAGGCACTTAAAACACGTCCTTAAGTGCCCTCTAGGACTCAACAAGCATTCTAAAATGCAGTTTAGGAGCCAAAACACAAGCTAAAGTGCCCTCTTTACATAAGAACATCCTTAAGTGCCCTATTGGAAACAAAAATCAAGCTAAAGTGCCCTCTATGAATCAAAACATGTCCTTAAGTGCCCTCTAGGACCTGATAAGTGTTATAAGGTGCCCTATAGAAGCTAAAACAAGTGCCCTCTATAATTTAGAATATGTCCTGAAGTGCCCTCTAGCAAACAATAAGTGTGCTAAAGTGCCCTCTATGAATTAAAAAAATGTCCTTAAGTTCCCCCTAGGACCTAACAAGCGTTCTAAAACGCCGTTTAGGAGCCAAAACACAAGCTAAAGTGCCCTCTTTCAATAAGAATGTCCTTAAGTGCCCTCTTGGAAACAAAAAGTGAGCTAAAGTGCCCTCTATGAATTAAAACATGTTGTTAAGTGCCATTTAGGACCCAATAAGTGTCCTAAAATGCCTTATAGGAGACAAAACACTTGCTAAAGTGCCCTCTATAAATAAGAATATGTCCTAATGCCCTCTAGGACCTGATAAGTGTTATAAAGTGCCCTTAGGCTAAAACACATCATAGAGTGCCCTCTATGAATGAAAAAGTCCTTAAGTGCCCTCTAGGAAACAAAAATGGAGCTAAAGTGCCCTCTGTGAATTAAAACACGTCCTTGAGTGCCCTCTAGGAAATAAAGAGTGTGATAAAGTGCCCTCTAGGCTGCAGTTTAGGAGCCAACACACAAGCTAAAGTTCCCTCTGTGAATTAAGACGACGACTGAAGCTTCTTTTGCTTTTCTTCTTTCTGTCCCTGCAGGATGGAGGAAAAGGAGGAGGGGGGGGGTTTCCTGACTGATCTTCCCACACAGGCCTGACCCCAATATCCAGGCATCCTTTTGACACTCTCGCTACACACACACACACACACACACACACACACACACACACACACACACTCCTGTGTTTATAGTGTCCGATTGCAGTGTAAATAAGGGGGGGGGGCGGCCTCTGATTTAAAAGGGGCCAAATCAAACAGGAGGGAGAGCATTATCACACCAGGGCAGAGGGAGAAACAGAGAGGGGGGGGGGGGGGATGAAACATCTTAAATAAAAAAATAAAGGATAAAAAAAACGTCCTTAGGAAAAGAAAACTGATTCCCTCCACGGGACGACAAAAAGGAGAAAAGAAACGACAGAGGAAGAAAGGCAGAACAACATTTGTGGAAATGTTCAGTTCAGACCCCCCCCCCCCCCCCCCGTAACCCTGAGGGGTTGAACACATTCTGACGTCCTCGTAAACATTTAAAGAAGCAGAAAAAACTAACGTGACGCTGAGGTTTGTAATTAGGTGAAACGCGTCATCACAGACGCTGACTCACGTTGTTGGATTAAACCTGCGAGTGTGAAGCAGCGTCCAATCAGAGACATTCCACATCCCCCCCCCACCCCCCCAGGGTGACGGGTTCATCTTTGTCAGCTCTGTGGAGGCTTATTTCTCCCCTCAGTTTTGATTATTATTCTAGGCACAGACCAGACGATCAGATCCACGAACGACGAATCAGGTTCATGCAGAAGAGACGGAACATCTGGAATCTGCCTCTGTCCACTCATCTGTGCCTCGTCTTTACATCAGGATGTGTCCAATTATGAGTTTCTATCAGCAGCTTTTATTCATTTGTTCATTCATACGAGTCTAAAACTTTAGTTTTAACCTGTTAAAGTCTAAAAACTCCTGATCCAGGATCAGCTTTAAGTTTTATAATAAATCTCATGTTGAACCTGAAATAAACACTAAATAAAGTATTTTATCTGCAGTAAAACCCAATGTTGCTGTTACTGCATCAATATATATCATCAATATCCACAATATCAGGATCATAAATTAATGATGTCAGCTATAGACTATCAATAATCACTATTGATGATGATATCAGCTATAGACTATCAATAATCACTATTATTGATAATATCAGCTATAGACTATCAATAATCACTATTGATGATAATATCAGCTATAGACTATCAATAATCACTATTGATGATAATATCAGCTATAGACTATCAATAATCACTATTATTGATAATATCAGCTATAGACTATCAATAATCACTATTGATGATAATATCAGCTATAGACTATCAATAATCACTATTGATGATGATATCAGCTATAGACTATCAATAATCACTATTATTGATAATATCAGCTATAGACTATCAATAATCACTATTGATGATGATATCAGCTATAGACTATCAATAATCACTATTATTGATAATATCAGCTATAGACTATCAATAATCACTATTATTGATAATATCAGCTATAGACTATCAATAATCACTATTGATGATAACATCAGCTATAGACTATCAATAATCAGTATTATTGATGATATCAGCTATAGACTATCAATAATCACTATTGATGATAATATCAGCTATAGACTATCAATAATCACTATTATTGATAATATCAGCTATAGACTATCAATAATCACTATTATTGATAATATCAGCTATAGACTATCAATAATCACTATTATTGATAATATCAGCTATAGACTATCAATAATCACTATTATTGATAATATCAGCTATAGACTATCAATAATCACTATTATTGATAATATCAGCTATAGACTATCAATAATCACTATTGATGATGATATCAGCTATAGACTATCAATAATCACTATTATTGATAATATCAGCTATAGACTATCAATAATCACTATTGATGATGATATCAGCTATAGACTATCAATAATCACTATTGATGATAATATCAGCTATAGACTATCAATAATCACTATCATTGATAATATCAGCTATAGACTATCAATAATCACTATTATTGATGATATCAGCTACAGACTATCAATAATCACTATTATTGATGATATCAGCTACAGACTATCAATAATCACTATTATTGATGATATCAGCTATAGACTATCAATAATCACTATTATTGATAATATCAGCTATAGACTATCAATAATCACTATTATTGATAATATCAGCTATAGACTCATTTAGTTGATTATTTTAGGTATATACACACACATACACTTCATGTCCCTGCAGGAATATTTCGTGCTCGTCTTGTTTGTGGTTTTGTGTTTTCCTGGTGTTGTCTCTACTGGTTTTTACCACGTTGATGGAGCGTTTTTGCAGGTGGACGACCCCCCCCCTCCCATAACCCCCTCCCCCCAGGACGAGGCCTGACAGCAGCCTTTGATGCTGTTGTTGCAGCAGGTAAAGTGAGTTCTGCAGAAAACAGTAATTACAGAGGACTTTAAATCCTTCACTTTAAATCCTGAACCTCCAGAGTGAAGCTAAACAAGACTTACTTTGAAAGTGATGGAACGAGTGTAACACACACACACACACACACACACACAGACACACACACGCACGCACGCATACACACACACACAGACACACACGCACGCATACACACACACACACAGACACACACATGCACACACACACATGCACACACACACATATGCACATGCATGCACACACATGCATGCATATACACACACACGCACACACACATGCATGCACACACATGCATGCATATACACACACACGCACATGCAAACACACACACACACACACTTCACTCACACTTCACTATTTTTAAATAAAGTTCATTCATTCATTTCTCCTCGTTTCTCCTGCTGACCTTTGACCTCTGCGCTAAAAGCAGGTAGGATGCTGGGTAATGGAATGCTAATGGCAGCAGAACATCTGTCCCTGCTGGAGGTGTGAGGCCACCAGGCGCTGCGGGCGGATCCTCAGCAAACTAACACATTTCACACCAGTAAAAACCAACAAACCCCCAAAACCCGCACAGAGTGTCCAGAACCTCACAGAAAGACTCACCTGGGTCGTGGAACGGGACCAGGGCGAAGTTGTACAGGGGTCTGTTGGGCCGGCTCAGCGACGTCTCCAGGATCTTGGACGCGCCCTCGATGACCTGGACCAGGTCGTCGTACATGGACCCCGTCACGTCGAACACGAAGGCCAGCGTGGACGCGCCCTCCGGGATCTGCTCCCCGGACTCCGCGCGGCACAGCCCCAGGACCAGGACCAGGACCAGAACCAGAACCAGCACCGGGCGCACGGACCCGGAGCCCATGATCCAAACGCGTGTAGAAAAGTCTGCGGGGGGGCTTGGTGTCCTCAGGGTGACTGCGGACCCCCAGGGGGACACATCTGGATCCTAAAAGTCTCTGAAAGTCACTCAGAACCAGCCCAGCATGGACCCGGAGCAGGTCTGCTGCGCGTCTTCGAACCCTGATCCGGATCTGGTGGATTCCCACAGCGGCTCGGCGTCTGCTCCCTGTGTGCGGGATCTGCAGAGTCAGGGTCCTGGTTCAGCTCTGTCATACAAAGCCCGGCCCCCCAACCCCCCCCAGCCCCCCCAGCCCCCCCAGCCCCAGTCCTCCAGCTGGACGCGGGTCCAGCAGCGCCGCCGCTGATTGGAGGAGACGCAGCGTGAATCCAGTGGATCAGAGATCAGCTGCTGCACAAACAGCAGAAACAGCAGCTGCGTTTGCTGCTCGTGACCTGAGGAATAAAAGCAGCAAAATATCGGAACATGCGTCGATGTGCAGCAGAAAAACAACGAGTTTCACGCACCAGCAGAACCGGGACCAGAACCGGGACCAGAACTACAGCAAGTCCTGAACCACTGTAGTTAAGGACGTGCTGCCACCTGCAGGCTGCAGCAGCAACTCACACAAAACGGAACTTTTATTCCTCAATGTGCAAATAATCACGCGATAAACGCCCCAACTATCGCGATATTATAAAAATAAAAATTCCAACAGAGAACATTTCACTGCAAAAGCTGAAATCTGAATAAGTGAAATGTTGCTTTGGTATAAATGCTGCAACATTGATTAGAATTATTTTATTCCACTGGCAGGTGCTTTATCTTATTTCATTTTTTAAAGTCAATTTAATCCTCTTTTTAGGAAAATGTTGGTCTTATCGTCTTAAAACAAGACTAAAATGAACCAAAACAGGTAAAAATATATATATTTTTTAAATTCTGCTCAATGTTAGACCCACTGTACCAAAAATAATATTCTCACTTAAATTAATAGATCAATATTTTAGGTTTTGCAGTAAAATCATATAATATTTCAACATAAAGTAAGTTTAGTTGTAAGAAAGTTTACAAATAAAACAGCTCAAAACTGTATTTTAGAAAGTTTTTGACTTTCTCATTTTCCAAACATGATTTATCACAGACCCATAAATAAATCAAATAAATAAATAAATAAAATCTTTTCTTCTTCTCCTCATCATTGTGAACTATTCTACTGAGCCGCCAGGGGGCGCTGCTGCACCACAGGCCACCACTACAGGACCAGTTGTCATG
>JAYKQN010000027.1:3690000-3697500 GCA_036785175.1 Eupleurogrammus muticus | reverse complement strand
AAATAAATGTGATGTATGTGAATTATGATTATTATATGAATATTGTCTAGACAACAGGTTTTCATCACTATTAAAAAAAATGGTGATAAACATTATACAAATCACAAAAAAGGAAAAAAAAGCTTATGCATGTTGGAGGTAAAAATTGAGTTTTTACATCAATTAAATCATATCTAGTTTTATGGATTTCATGATTTTTTTTTTACATTTGAAAAATAGAAGTGATTTACTGCTATAACAACTATAACACAGCGTTTTTACAGTGTAAAAAAACATGAGACAAGCAGTGGACTTTTATTTTGAAAAATGTTGTGTTGGCTCATCAACGATTATAATGAGAAAATAAATATTCACTGTACAAAACAGAATGAATTTAACTTCAGGGTATTTTATTATGTCTCCATTGGTCACATGTGTTTGATTTTTATGTTTTTCCTTTACATTTATAAAGACACTTTCACCATTAATTGAGGCACAAAAGATAATTCGGTGCCTAAAAATTCACCACAATAAAAGTCACTAGACCAAAATGTTTGTACGTGTTCACTATAATAATGATATATGAATATATACATGATGATAATACAAGTTTTAACTGGATGAAACCGTCGACCCTGAGAAAAGACGATTGTAGGAAACCAACATTACGTAACTGTGAAGTTCTGCGTGTGTTGTTTTTATTTATGAAGGAAGCGTCGACCTTGGTCACAGATCGCTGCTCACGACCGTTTTCACAAAGGTGGAAGAGAAAAACTCATGAAGTTAATAGGAAACCTCAAACGGTTTATTATTAACGTGGTTTCACCTTCACACTCAGGTCTCTGCACAGGAACAAGTCTAATGTCGTCATGAAGCATTTAATTTACATTAATGGTGGACAGGAAAAACACATTTAATGTTTTAATCTCTTAGATTCGCTGTAAAAATATCAAATATAGATAATTATTGTACGTGATTCTACAGTATAACTAGTATTATAGAGAAAATTGTAGAAAAAAAAATGTCTCATTTTTAGTACAAATAATCCAATATTTAGTGAAATGATCTTATTCCACTGTCAGATAATTACTGATAATTAATTTTAGTCAATTTATTTTTCTTTATTTTAATGTTTGTGTTATTTTATTAAACAAGACAAATAGACCCAAATCAGGAAAAAAAACAACTTGAAATAAGATAAAGGATCTGCCAGTAGAATAAGGTAATTGGATGGACAATTAACAGTCACACAATTCAAATCTTTTTTTAATTTTCTTCTTAATTTATTCAATTTGCCCATATTGCCCTGTTATTTCTGGTAGTAGTAGTAGTAGTAGTAGTAGTAGTAGTAGTAGTAGTAGTTGTAGTAGTAGCAGTGTAATTTTAACTCAATCCAGTGTGAACTAATATAGAAAAATTTAAAGTGTTGAATTTAACTCCTTAACACTTTTCCGTGTTGGAAACTGGTGTTTTTAGGTCAGTGTGACAGATTTTTTTTAATCCCAGTGAACACAGGTGACCCACATAAAGCACCGACAGCTGTTTTATTCTCTAAATGCAGATATACTGACCCAAAGTACTCATTACTGCAGTAGTACTACCACTGTTACCACCTAATTCAACCGATCATTCTTACTTTCTGTGACACTATTTATTATTCTTGGATCCTTCCTCTGTCACTCAGACGTTTTATGTCTCAGGTTGTACGTCAGTGTGGTTTTGTCCTTCATCAGTTTTCAACGTCACATCTTCTCGTCCTCTCACCTTCACGCCATCCTTCATCAGAATTTATCGCTTATTGTTGCTCAACGATGACGTCTCTGGTTGTTTCAGAAAAAAACTACTGACAGATGGATCCGTAAGGGTCTGAAATAGTTAAAGTGCCCTATTGGGAGCTAAAACATGATAAAGTGCCCTATTGGGAACTGAAAACATGTTAAAGTGCCCTATTGGGAGCTAAGACATGATAAAGTGCCCTATTGGGAGCTAAAAACATGTTAAAGTTCCCCTATTGGAAAATTAAAACATGTTAAAGTGCCCTATTGTAAAATTAAAACGTGGTAAAGTGCCCTATTGCTAAATTAAAACATGTTAAAGTGCCCTATTGGAAACTGAAAACATGTTAAAGTGCCCTATTGGGAGCTAAAAACATTCTAAAGTGCCCTATTGGAAAATTAAAACATGTTAAAGTGCCCTATTGGAAAATTAAAACATGTTAAATGCCCTATTGGGAGCTAAAACATGTTAAAGTGCCCTATTGGGAGCTAAAAACATGTTAAAGTTCCCCTATTGTAAAATTAAAACGTGGTAAAGTGCCCTATCGCTAAATTAAAACATGTTAAAGTGCCCTATTGGAAAATGTAAACATGTTAAAGTGCCCTATTGGAAAATGTAAACATGTTAAAGTGCCCTATTGTAAAATTAAAACATGTTAAAGTGCCCTATTGTAAAATTGAAACGTGGTAAAGTGCCCTATCGCTAAATTAAAACATGTTAAAGTGCCCTATTGTAAAATTGAAACATGGTAAAGTGCCCTATCGCTAAATTAAAACATGTTAAAGTGCCCTATTGGAAAATTAAAACATGTTAAAGTGCCCTATTGTTAAATTAAAACATGTGAAAGTGCCCTATTGTAAAATTAAAACGTGGTAAAGTGCCCTATCGCTAAATTAAAACATGTTAAAGTGCCCTATTGGAAAATTAAAACATGTTAAAGTGCCCTATTGGAAAATTAAAACGTGGTAAAGTGCCCTATCGCTAAATTAAAACATGTTAAAGTGCCCTATTGGAAAATTAAAACATGTTAAAGTGCCCTATTGTTAAATTAAAACATGTTAAAGTGCCCTATTGTAAAATTAAAACGTGGTAAAGTGCCCTATCGCTAAATTAAAACATGTAAAACATGTTAAAGTGCCCTATTGGAAAATTAAAACGTGGTAAAGTGCCCTATCGCTAAATTAAAACATGTTAAAGTGCCCTATTGGAAAATTAAAACATGTTAAAGTGCCCTATTGGAAAATTAAAACCTGGTTTATGTGGTTAAGCTTATTCTTAGTGAACTGAGATCTTGGTTTGGTACAGAACAGAAAGTCTGAAATGACTCGTATCAGATCATGTTTATTAAATCAGGTGAAGCCGCGACCTTCCATGAATGAAGCACACTTCTTCTGACACCTTGAACCGACGTGAACCGGTATCATCAGAGCCGTGCATGGCGTGGACCTCCATCCATGGAGGCAACACGAAAACACGGGTGACATGTTTAGAAATGACAAACAACGTATTCTAGGAAAAAGTGATTGTTTATGACCAAAACACCAGATAGAGGCCAAAATATCACATCTGCCTTCATTGGTGGAATGTGACATTGAGGAAAAACACAGCGTGCACCACGGCAGGATCTTTATAAAAGGACGCTCCATTTAATATTTAATACGTCTACAGATAAATAAATGAAATGCATGTGATGACGCACTCAATGTCGTCATCTCACTGCTTTTTATTAGCTTTCCTCATCTCTCTGACTACTTAAAATAATGAAATCCTGAAAAAATACAGTACAGTACAATCAGTCTTAAAAAAATGTATGTAGATTTACATAAATTACATAAATTACAAAAATATAAAATTTCAGTAATTTCAACATAGCATTTTTTCAGCACACACATGGTGTTCCATGTTTTTATCTGGTTTATTTCTTAGTTTTTGACATGTTATTGAATCATACTTATTTTTTACTTATATTTTATAATTAAATCTAAAAAGTGCTGCCCTTCCAACAATAATCTAACTCAGTTCAAAAAGTAAAAGAAAGAAAGTCCAATAGTACAGTTTAATTTCCATCTTCTGCATATGTGTCGTAGTAAGTAAAATATTCAGTTTGGTTCGTTGTCTGAAAAATACCTACACGTTTTAACATTCAATTTAACTATTAAACCATTTTTATTCATTTCTGTCCAAAAAAAAAGTATAAGTAATTCCATCCTAATGCATAGAATTATCTTGGAAAATTCAAGTAAATTCTAATCAAACTGATAAAATCCTGAAAAAAAATACAGAACAGTACAATCAGTCCAAAAAAACTATGTAGAGTTAAATAAATTACATAAATATAACATTTCTGTAATTTTAATATAACATTTTTCAGCACACACACACACACACACACACATATATCCATCCATCCATTTTCTATACCTGCTTATTCCTTCATTAGGGTCGCAGGGGTCTGCTGGAGCCTATCCCAGCGCGTTACGGCGAGAGGCAGGGATACACCCCAGATGGTCGCCAGCCAATCGTGGGGCACACACACCATTCACTCACACACTCACACCTACGGGCAATTTAGATTTGCCAATTAACCCGAGCATGTTTTTGGACTGTGGGAGGAAGCCGGAGTACCCGGTGAAAACCCACGCAGAGAACATGCAAACTCCACACAGAAAGGTCCCAGACCCAGGCCCAAGGAGGTCTTGAACCTGCGACCTTCTTGCTGTGAGGCAACAGCACTACCCACTGCTCCACCGTGCCGCCCTCACACACATATATATGTATATATATTTTAATGCAACTTTCCCTAAATTCCCAAAATGACATAATAACCATTCATTGTAAAACACGTGTATTATTCATGACAGAATTCCGTGCACACGTTGGTTATTTATGAGCTCTGGATGTTCCTAAATGCACTGCTATTGTAGGTTGTGGAGCCACGTTGAATTATGTATCCTCCTGTTCTGTGCTGCAGTATATAGAGCGAGACAGCGCTGTTATGATCCCACATGTGAAGTCAATATTATGGTCTGCTCCTGCTGGCATTTGCTGTTGGTGCCATAACAAAACACTCAGCGATAAAACAGCAGCTGCTTGGATAGCAAAACAGGAGATATGAGATTATCCTGAAATGTTCCGCACCACGCTGCTGTCATTGGTTGGACGAGCAGAAAACGCAGATTTCTGTTTGGGCTGCAGCATTCTGGAGGAACAGGAACAATAAAACACAGCAGATCACATGGATAATAACCTCAAAAACCTATAAACACATTGTGTGTGTTATTCTGTCATTTCTACACTATGTGAATGATAGAAAAAAGCCCCATATACAAGTATATGCTCAAATAGGAATTTACAGTAGGAATTTACAACCTGTAATCTGTACTTTAAATGTCACTGTTCACATGGAGAAATGGTCCTCAGTCACTTTAAGGCAGGAAGTCTGAAAATTAGTAAATTATTAATTTAAATGCAAAAATCTCTCTAATGACTATTATTGATAATATCAGCTATAGATTATCAATAATCACTATTATTGATAAAATCAACTATAGACTATCAATAATCACTATTATTGATAATATCAGCTATAGACTATCAATAATCATTATTATTGATAATATCAGCTAGAGACTATCAATAATCACTATTATTGATAATATCAGCTATAGACTATCAATAATCACTATTGATGATAATATCAGCTATAGACTATCAATAATCACTATTATTGATAATATCAGCTATAGACTATCAATAATCACTATTATTGATAATATCAGCTATAGACTATCAATAATCACTATTGACGATAATATCAGCTATAGACTATCAATAATCACTATAGATGATAGTAACTATTCATAAACTAAATTAATTTAATCTTCTCTTTTTTTTTCTTTGTTTTCTTAATTTTAGACCAAACTGACCTAAATCATTAAAAAAGCTGAATTATCTTCCAGTGGAAATAGAGAATTCTACTGTAAAACCGTAAATTACTGAATAATAGATGAGTTTCAGTAAAACTCCAGGTGCAGGTTTATATTTTGATAAATACCCACTGGTTCCAAACACATGCAGAGTCTAATTACTGTTTTTATTCATAACTAACATTTAATAAACTAAAATAAACGTTCTTCAGTCTGGTTTCATATTCTCATAAAACACCTCTGACCTTAGCTGTGATATTAGGTGATTTACGGTACTGCTGCCAATCACTCACTGGATGAATGTGACCTGGGTCACATGATGAAAGGCGTCCTATTCCTATCTGGAATGTGTGTGTGTGTGTGTGTGTGTGTGTGTGTCCAGCTCTGTTGCCTGAACTTTGACCCTATGATGTTATCTTTTTTATAGTTTTTAGGGATGACCCCAGCTTAAATCCCTGTTGCAACATCAGCAACTGGGCTCTAAGCTGCTCTTAAAGCGGCTGGAGCGGCGCAGGCGGAATAATGATTAACCATCTCCAATAAGATAATACTTAATCAATGCTAATGACACAGTGGGTAGAAACAGGAGAAGATGATGAACCAGCTGACTAATGATCAGCTGTCCAGCTGCTTGTTTGCTGCTACCTGGACGCTTCTGCTGGTCCACAGCTAACTGGGTTTAATCAGCTGTTCTGCACCGTGTCGCTGTGGGTGCAGCTCGTTGGGAAAAGGTCTGAGACATGTTGAAATCTCATTAAGAACCAGACAACCAATCACAGCCAGGTTTCACGGCTTTCAACGAGAGTCAAAAACCAGTGAATAAAACACAAAATCCACATAATAGAGAATGTTGCAGCTCAGGTTCATCATTATTAAACAAGTGTGTGAAATGACAAAAATACGAAGCATTAAAGGGAGAGATTAGAACCTGGAGGTTGAATTAAAGCAGGATTTTTGTTGTAAGAAGCAAATTTTGTTTCCTGATCTGGACCATTAAAAATAATTCCATTCATTTCCTCAGGAATATTTGTCTATATATATATATATATATACTGTATATCTGTCTGACACTGGGTTACACCATTATGACGTTTGGTGGAACGTAAGTGCACATTTTGAGAGACCTTCAAACTGTAATTATTAATTATAGGCCAAAAAAAACACAAGATCTGAATTTTTGTAAAAATAAATGACCTGATGAATGATTCTTAAAACTGTATTTTTAAATTTTTTGACTTTCTCATAGTGACAAACGTGATTTGTCACTGACCCACAAGTAAAATAATGAGATATTTCTAGATAATTCTACTTATTATTGTATGATTTTTTACCCCCCCAAAAAACTCATAATTTAATTTCAATATGGAACAACTAGTTTATCACAGTGTTTAATATTTAAATTTGTTATATTGTATCGTGTATATTTGATTGTATATATATATATGTATATATATAAATATGTATATATATATATATATATATATGTCAGCAGTTACTTTGGCTCATTATAACAGAACGCAGTGATATAAAATCCATGTTATATTGTTTAGTTGTGAAAAATTGAGTCTTTTATTTTGAAGGAGAAAAAAAATCACATTATATGACTATAGGATGTCTGACACTGGGTTACACCATTATGACGTTTGGTGTCAAAAACCACACAAAATCGTGATTTTTGTGAAAAATAAATGGTACAAATGGACTTTCAAATGACAAGAAACCAACAAATGCTTCTTAAAACTGTAATTTAAAGTTTAAAAGGCATGTCTCTGGCCTCAGTCATCGATATTAATGTTTTAATTATAGACTAATGCATGTG
>JAYKQN010000027.1:3657500-3680000 GCA_036785175.1 Eupleurogrammus muticus | reverse complement strand
GATGATAATATCAGCTATAGACTATCAATAATCACTATTATTGATAATATCAGCTATAGACTATCAATAATCACTATGATTGATAATATCAGCTATAGACTATCAATAATCACTATTGATGATAATATCAGCTATAGACTATCAATAATCACTATTGATGATAATATCAGCTATAGACTATCAATAATCACTATTGATGATAATATCAGCTATAGACTATCAATAATCACTATTATTGATAATATCAGCTATAGACTATCAATAATCACTATTGATGATAATATCAGCTATAGACTATCAATAATCACTATTGATGATAATATCAGCTATAGACTATCAATAATCACTATTGATGATAATATCAGCTATAGACTATCAATAATCACTATTGATGATGATAGCAGTTTGATTCATATTGATCTGGTAACATTTTAACATTTCTTGATAATATATTCTTAAAAAACAAAATACTCTGAATCGATTCAATTCTGAATAGCTGCCTATTAAATACAGTTTCTCTACTATTCTAATTATAATTGCCAACAGAATAAAAACATTTTTACACAAAACTATTGATTAATTGATACAAGTTGATGCATTATAGACACACACACACACACACACACATATATATATATATATATATTGAATTATCCATCACTTCCTATTCATATGATCATCTTTAAAGTGTACTACTGTTTTTATGCATAGTGGAACTCAATGTAACATAGAGTAGAATCACACAGTAATAATAATTTAGCCACATCCTCCTGATCTGCACTAAATAAAAACCCAAAAACGTGTTTTTCTTCTTGATGTTCTGAATGGTGCGTGTGCAGAGTTCCACACTGAAAACGTTGTTTTTTTCATATTCGTTAGCTGAAAGTGGGACGTTTCTCTCACTGAGAATCGATTCTTCAGGGAAGGGCCTGTGAACGTTGTAAAATCACAATTAGTTTGGAAGCCGATTCTGGTCCAACGTTCAACTTACACAAGCGCGGTGTGGAAACTTAAAGCTGCTCAAACACTGAGGATGGACTTTACAGGCAGGTAGGAAACATCTGTGTCCGCTTTCACCTCTGAAATGAACTATATATGTTCACATTTACACATTATCAGACACATATTCTTGTTTAAAGTAGAGTTACTTTCATGCATCTTACATTTCTCTCTCAGTTGCTTTGGCTCAATTCTTGATTGACAGGTAAAGTCTGCAAAATATGCGTGCGTTTCTTCACTTTTTTAGCTTCTGCACAATAAAAACAATATTTTTCATTCTTTGTCAACATTTCAGTTTTTGTTTTGTTTAGTGCATAGAAGTGTGTTGTGTGCAGGAAAATAAAATTGTATTTCCTCACATTACATGCAAATCAAATTGCTCCAGACAGAGTGGAATGTGAAACGTAATCAGCTTCAAGCCCTTGAAATCAGCATCTGAAGAAGTTTCAATATGACATAAAAAAGCATTTACTTAAAAAAAAGTGTCTGGTACAGTCGGTGGATTCAGCGTCAGGGAAAAGACTGAGAGAAAGTTCTTTCTTTGTCTTTGTCTTTGCATTAAAAATATATTATATACAATAGAAGAAACATCTATTCAAATCCTAGAAATATACTATTTACACAATATTACATAATATTATATATATATATATATTACATTACATAATAACACATGACACTGAACAAAATGTGGGAATTACCTGATTTTATGTCAAGTGGTTGCAATAAACCAGATCATCTTTTTCTTATCTTGTTTTAAGAAGGGCAGTGGATTTTAGAATGAATGACAAAACAAGCAGGATTCAGCACTTTAAAATCTATTAAATAAACCAGATAAAAAGGGGTCAGGATATGTTTTTTCCAGGAGCAGCGAGTATTTGATGGTGAGTCCCAGTTAAATAATAAGACGCTGAGGCAGCAGGCTTTCTTCGCCTATCTGTCCTGGCTGATTCACGTGCTGTTTGGAAACAGGACTAAATGATTTTCTATAGATGTTTTTTTTTTTCTTTCTTTGCACAAGGGGGCTCTACCTTTTCCCTAAGGGCAGTAGCTGAAATGGTAATTTAAGGGATGGGTGGGGTCATCCAAAGATTGTGCTACTTAAGCATGGGGCTAAACCACCTTGGAGAGCTGTGTCTGACACTCAAAGGTTCTAAGATTGAAAAACCAGGAGCACACCATGTTAAAAGTGAGTAGACTTTCCCTTAAGGACTGCTATACTTAAATAGGCTGAAGCAATTGAGAATAAAAATGGTAAAACAAGACTGGAGAGGACCTTTAAAGTCCTTCTCTGCTATATGTTCTGCAACTGGATGCTTTCAATAGATTTATAATTTAAATAAAGTGCATACAAATATATAGCATGTATTAATTATCATTTAACACATTTTATTAGTTCACTGGGGTGAAAAGTCTTGTTCATGCATATGGTGCATATAGGGCATATATGGGTAATATCTTACTATAATTGTATTGTAATCTAATAGTGATAGATGCTTTGTATAACTTCTATTCTATGGGCTGAACTGTTGACTGTGCGTTGCCCTGTGAGACGTTTTGCCTTTGTCTTGACCCGTGTTTGTTCTGTCATGTCTCGTCCTGTCACGCTCCGGCCTTTACACGTCTGATCCTTGTCCTGGTTGTCAGTATGTTAATTGAGGGTTTTGTCTTCCATTGTCTCATAATTCATAACACACCGTTGTATTGCCGTGCTGTGGTAGCATATTGTGTTTCTGAAAATGCCTTGTACTGCATTGTCATAAAGATAATTGAATGTTTGAGCTTCACTGTGCAGAACGGTTAAAGTGCAGAGTTTGACATAGAAGGTTGTTTTCACATTAAGCTCCTGAAATAAAAAAAACAAATCTCTGTGTTCATTAGAACTGTAGTTTTAAGGGATGGGCCTACAAGAAAAGTTATGACATCACATATAACTTATGGACCAATCCTCGTTCACTGTTTAACTTGCAGCAATGTGGAAACTTAAGCCTCCGGGGTTAGGCACACGGATAATTTACTTCACAATGAAGGCGAAGACATCTTGTGTCCAACTCCTGAAATTAAATCTTTCACAATATATATATATATATATATATATATATAAAACAGGATTTATAGGTATTTTTTATTTCCATCACTGTTTTGGTGGACAGGCATGTCCCAGTACACAAAATACACCAGAACACAGGGGAAAAGTAGAAAATACAGGCAGAAGGCTGCAAATAAACACACCACGACACTGCTAGTGGGTCTGAGGTGATGACCGAAAGAGATTAAGCTTGTTTGCATGTAATGTTTTATATGAAAATCCTGCACACTGCTTTTTTTTTACAAGACGATTGATTGATTGACAATCTTTTCTGTGCAATAACCATTCTTGTCACCTATTCAAAATACAGCATTTTATATTCCTCTTAAACTGTCTCTTTAATACTTCTGACTTATCACTACAGGATTTGTTAAAACAATAATAATAAAATTCCTCAATTTCCAGGGTAGAAGTGGGCGGGGCGAGGGTGTCTGAGTGGGCGGGGCGAGGGAGTGGCAGCAGAGGGGGAGGGGCCGTGCACCACGGGTGCGTCACGCGCGGCGTGGCGGTCGCTCGGCTTTTTCTCGGGCGCGCGCTTCCCGCCTCCCCGGGGCTTCCTGTCAGAACGAGCTCAGACCAGACCGGGAACGGACGCGCCAGTCCTGCGGAGAGGGAACGCCGACACACCGCTAGCAGCTCATCCACACGCCGCCTGCCCGTAGCCGCGTTGCGTCGTCGCTTTAGACCAGAACCAACCAACCCGACTCTGAATTCGCATTAAATATGTCTAATATCATTTGTTGTCAAACGCCACAGGTAAGAATTATTTTCTCTCGACATCTTTAAAAAGACGAATTTATGTTTTTTTGGTGATTTTTGTTGAGGTATGACACGTTGGTGAATTGTAACGCCGCCTCGGCTGCGGTTGGGCGGTTTATTCGCCACTAAAACTGCCCGGTAACGGTTGCCTTTGCCCGGACCCGCTGGAAACGTCTCGACGTCGTCTCTATAGCGCGGACAATGTCACACGCTTATCCGCGGACATTGCACATCATGCGCGGGTAACCGAACAGTGAACCGTCTATTGTGTTGAAAACAAGTGGAGGCTAAGAGCGAGCTAATCGTGTTCACTGTGGGCACAATTTTAATTAATTTGTCCGGAATGTCGCTCTCGTTGCACCGGGTGAGTAGCTAACGTTAGCCGCATATGAGACTCCAGTCTGCGCATTCTGACGAGTCTTAATTCAACTCCCCGTCTTCCGTGTCGCCTCTGCGTCTTCATCTTGTACCATTCATTTAAAAAATCTGCATTTATCAGAAAACAAGTCTTAAAATTCCAAGCGTCGGTTTCTTCGTTTTCTAAAGTATTGCTTAATTTTCCAGAAAAACGAGTGTTATACATTAATTTATTTTAAAAATCCTGCTTCGGATGTGTAATTCCCGGTTTCACCTGCCTCGCAGTGAACCAGAGGTGGGGGCGCTGTGGAGCAGGTGACTCCCGGAATTCGACAGCTGAATCCTGATTTTTCGGTAAAGGAACCCAGATGAAACCCTTTTTGTGGACAAAATACAGCATATTATTGAAAACAAACCAACCGATACCCCTTACAACAATTTCGGATTTCTCTTAAGCTGCTCTTCTATGATTGGTACGTGTAGGAAAACGTACGGGGGTCGTATGTAAATCACCCGTTCCCCGTATTCGGGTGGTTGAACAGAGACTCGTTTCACCGCGGCTGCTAAGCAGCGGGTTTGATGCTAGCAGCTAACATGCTAACACGCGCTAGCCGCGGAGCGAGCCAAACCTCTCCCACTTTTCCTGCTGCCGGTGACGGAATGTATGTTAACTTACAGACTCGTTATATAACTTAGGGCACGAAGCCAGACACAATGACCCGCTTTTCTACCGGAGGTGGAGACAGGCGGATGAATGCCATTCGTTATAATAGCGAATAGGCACATTTCTGGGCGTCAAAATCCGTAGACTTGCCCACTGCTGGGGGATGGCAGGGTGGGTATTAACGTAGTATGGTACATCCTGTCCTTTTCTCACTATATATATATATATATTTATGTATAGTGCCATGGTATCACATTTTGGGGCTATTGCCATAACATCATCGTTGCTGTCGATATTGCGCATTATTGGCCGCAATGATACTGAAGTAAAAAGGGCAATTTGTTCATCCGATTCTTTTCCATTCGGTTTTTATTGAGTCCTCCGGGTTTACTAATACCACAGTTTGACCTACTGTGCTGGTAATCCGATTGTGAAGGTGGCAACCACGTGGAAATGTCTCAAATAACCCACGTTATTGATTGTATAGAGAAGGGAAAAAAATCTTGCAGACGTTTTTTAAGGGTTCTCTCTGTGTTTAATAAAACATTTACTGCAGGTTTGCTTCATTTGGTGTAGAAATGAACATATTATATGTGAGGTTTGTTTTATTTGTTTTAAATCTTCCTCATTTTATTATTACCCTGTCCCAATTCTGCTTTGATCAGAGGTGTGAAATAGTTTCTATTATTTTATAGAAGCGCAATGACATCAATGTGATGTTTATGGCTTCCTTTTGTTTTTGTTGTCACACCCTCATGAGATTTCCTCCAAAATTACAGCAGTAAATTTCCACACAGTTGGAACTGGGGGGCTGAAACGTCCCGGAAAATCTCTCCCTGCCACTGGAGGGATGTCTTAACAAGCGCTGATTGTTCGGTGTCAAACCTGCACTTTTTGTGCCGGACTAATCAGAGGGAAAAATGGAGAGTGAGGGGGGGGGGGTATTAGGAGCTACCCCTCCGACAAAGTTTGGAACAATCTCACTCTTTCTCTGTCGGGCCTTTTGTTCTGTCTTTTGTTCTCTGGTTGTCAAGCGTACCAACAAATATCTACATTTACAGCCCACAAATCTGCCTGCTTCTGAATACATTCCTATAATAGTGGGTTTGTTATTTTCCCCGATATCACTTTATTTTTCTAAAGGGCCCCTTTATATCTCTAGAAGGCAGGAGATAAAAACAGCGTGCGTCACACTTAACACAGCACTTTTTTATTCCTGGATCGCCGTTTGCCACTTCCAAGAATATCACTGGTAATGGTGCGAGATTTTTTTTTTATCAGGTTGTTTAATCGCGGCTGCGATTAAGGCAGCGACTGTGTAATATGGAGGAATTATCCGGAGAGCCGAGGGCGTGGCGTTCCCTGGCAGAGCCGTGGCCTCGAGGTGGAGGAACGAGAGGGTAACAGGCCCGGATCCAGCCATGTGGAGGAGTTGGAGGAATCTTCTGCCAGATGTTGTGTAATAGCTCGAAACTGGGTCGGTGTTTCCTCCGTCCACACACACATATAGACGGGGTGAATTATAGCTTTTAATGCCAACCCTGCTGCAAATGTGGCTCAATGAAATACAAAGACTGTGTTCTAGCATGTGCCATCATGGGCTGGTGTTTGCCCATAAAAATCTCTGGCCTGTCTCCAGCATTCTCACTGCTTTTTTTTTTTTTTTTTTTCCTCAGTCTCACGCATCCGCCTTTTCACAGGTTTTGCCAGGAGTAGTGAAACATGGGCACGCACTCACATTTTGTGTTTATTTTAGCATAAAACTGGCACGATTGACGTCTTTAGACACGGATATCGCGTCTGGCAATAAAACTAAACTCCCACTGCCAGTTCTCAAATTATGCAATCAACTTTTTTTTTTAAACAAAATAAAGTTTTCATAGTTCCTCTTACTCCTTCTCCGTCCTCAGACTGATATAACCGTTGTCTACTCCTCGTACATCTTGTACTTTTTTCTGTTTTTATGACGTGCTGAGCGAGTTGTGTGCACGCTTGGAGCTGCCGGGAAGACGCAGCTCACATGCTGTATTGTCCTCGCCGTAACATGCTGGTTTATTTAAGCCGTTAAAGCTCCGTTCAGTTTTCCATGATCCACCTGTAGGATCTCAGTTTTACTTACTGTTCCCCTGAAGTCGCTCCACAAGATCCTAGACGCCACACGATAATGCTGCAATACATATAACCACATGCCTCTTTTTTAAAACTATAATCTCACAGTTGGCTGACTGAATTGTATCGGTAATTTTTCAATGTGAATGGCATAAAGCTGTCACTTTGGTTCATGTCAGGGTGGTTTTTGGTGCCTCTAGTTGTTTGAATGCACATATTTTTATAGGGCAACTCATTAAAAGTCTGCTAGCTCAGGTTAGTCTCATTTTGCTTTGTAATTCCTTCCTTGCACTACAAGCACTTTTTTTTTCTCCATCTAAAGCCGCATGCCCACGAAAATATTAAACCGAATTCACACATGTCTGTGGGTTTGTCAGACATTTAGCTAGCAGAATCTCTAACCTCGTGTTTTAAATTGTTCCTGGTTCATATTCTCATTATCTATGATCCCCATACCAGTAATTCCTGGTAGAAGGCGGCACTGATTTGTTACAGGAATCATGTTTCATCAACGTCAAGTTCTACAGGCAAACTAGAAGATTAATGCGCTTCGCAACATCATTTAAACATGTGCACTAATTGAACAACTCTCTAAAACTGATTGTTGGACACCGGCTTGCCCCGTCACATGCTGTGGATCATCATTTCGAAGCAGCTACTCCGGTCTGTCCGGTCCTCGCTCCGTTTGGAGAAAGTGCTAAAACTTTTGGGGTTTTTTCCACAGGAGCGATGATGACGTTTGTGCTCCGGGGGTTGAAATGGCACATTGACAAGAGCCTGTTAAAATGCCGTCACAAGTTGTGCACTTTCCTTATAAGTCACTGCTGGAAGGGGGGGGGGGTTACTGCAGGGTGGAGCCAGCCAAAGGGGCTTGTCAGGAGACGTAGTCGGAGTGGCTCGCTGCAAAGAGGGTGGAGACGGATCTGAAGGCGTGAAACTGATCTTAAAGAGTCCTGCGTGGCCTCGTGGTACAAGGCAGGACGCAGGATATTTTAAGCGCTAACAGGAATGTGCTGAATTCCAGTTTTCTTCTCCTGAATTCGACGAATTCAATAGAGTTGGTGAATCTGTATTTGCTGCGTGTCTGCAGTGTGGGAACGTTGTGAGCTGCTGCTGCTGCGTGTTCAGAAAATTACTGAAAAGGGTGACTGAAAGGGTGGAAGAAGAATAGGACAGTGGTTTTCTGTTTGCCATTCAATGTTCAAGGTTTCCTTGACTTCCCCGTGCCACTGACTCATGCTGGCGTTGCTTTGTGCCGAGAGTGCTTTCCACTTGTAGGAATCACAAATTAATGTTTTTTTTTTCCTCCTCTCCCTTTTTTTCTTTCAGGTTATAATGTATGACCAACACAGAATAAGTACATCTCTATAGCCAACGGGTTCCCGAGGACTTGATTACAGTCGCTTCAAGCCTGATAGTTTGTCGGTGCGGCTGCTTTCCCTCTCCCTCCTGCTCATGCCCGTCTAGTCAACTGGCATTTCTTCTGACAACCCCGTCCCTCTCCTCATGGTGAAGAAGACCAGAGTTTCCCTGTGATCTCTGTCTGCTTTGCCCTTCGCTTCTACTCTAAGCAGTGGTGCTTCCCCCCTGGATTTGCATTATTCTCTATTAGGTAAGGCCATGACTAATGCATGTGAGGTTAGAATGCACATCGCAGCCAACTAATCCTAATCCTCTCTCTGGTCATCAATTCACAAATCCAGCTATTACGCAGTTTCTCATCTGAAAGCAAGCTGTGTTTATCAGTTTTATCCCTTTGTCTTTTGTCTTCAGGCATACTGACAAAATTCACCCAAGATGATTCCAAACGGTTATTTGATCTTCGAGGATGAAAGTTTCCTGGATTCCACCGTGGCCAAAATGAACGCTCTGAGGAAGAGTGGTCAGTTCTGTGACGTTAGACTGCAGGTAGGATTTAATGCAAAATTATAAATGTGTTTTAATGTAAAGTGACAGAAAATAAAAAAATTTAAAATAGTTTTAAAAGTGTTGTGTACAAAATGTACATTTTGTGCCAATGTTGGCTTCATGTCATTTAAAAGTCCATTTGCAAATATGCAATTGTTTCGCCATGAAATGTCAAATGGTGTAAAATAAAAGAATGATACATTTTAATCCTAAAGCCTATAATTTTGTTCCTGGAGGACCGGTGTGGCTGCAGGTTTTTGTTCCAATCATACCAGTTACACACCTGATTCCACTAACGGTGGGCTTTAGTGGTTGAGTAGAATCAGGTGTGTTACTGCCTGGTTGGAACAAAAACCTGCAGCCACACCGGTCCTCCAGGACCAGGATCGGGCTCTTCTGGTTTATTTGATGCCAGCCTCTGTCGTGCATCCAGACTTCGAAACCTGGGAGCTCCTAACTTCTTATCAGCGTTTAGTCACTGCTTATGCTGCATTTTCATTGGCGACATAGTGACAGGTCAGTGGGAAAAGCACAGGTGCGACTAGTGTAATGTGATCACTGAATTCCTTTGGTTTCATATGCTGTGTTGACCAGTAACACCTGTGCTTTCTCTCAATAAATCCAAATGTGTGGTGTTTCCGATCTGAAATAAACACCCCCGGATTTATTTCTGGAGCCTGGGAATAATAATAGTTTCTCTCCATTGGACCAGGTGTGTGGCCATGAGCTGATGGCCCACCGGGCCGTGCTGGCGTGCTGCAGTCCCTACTTGTTCGAGATCTTCAACAGCGACATCGAGCCTCACGGAGTCTCTCATGTCACTTTTGAGGACTTGGACCCGGAGGCTGTGGAGATCTTGCTCAACTACGCCTACACTGCCCAGTCAGTAGCCCCCCCACGGCCTTTGACCTCCTGTCACACATCTGCAGTAGTTCTCAACCCTTGACAATGATTGACAGCGGTTTTCTTATTTCTGCGTGTGTGTGTTTAACCCAGGCTAAAGGCAGACAAGGAGCGGGTCAAGGAAGTTTACTCTGCAGCCAAAAGGTTCAAGATGGAGCGAGTCAAACAGGTTTGTTTTTAGTCACCTGACTCAAAGCAAACAAACAGAACTTCTACAGGACACAATATGTATTGGAAAGTTGTATTACGCTTCAACAAGCAATCATTTTAGATTAAAGATCATTATGATCTTGGATGGTCAAAGCTAAAACTATTTTCCATGTATAAGCTGCCCCTTTGACCTTCACTACTTTAACTTAAAGACTTTTCTGCTCTATTTCAAGTTGATAAATGGCATGTATGTAGTCAGTGTAGCATGTCTCTGGTTAATGAACAAACAGCATTTAACACAAACTCTCGACTTTAGTTTTCATTCTTGCATTAGTTATAGTATTTATTATTTATGATATGATGTAAGATGCTGACGCTTGATTTGAAGAACATCGTGAATGAAGCTGCGATGTCTGCCAGAAAATTCAATCTTTCGGCCCTGGTTGTAATTATCTCGTACTTCCCTCTCTGGCTCAGATTTGTGGAGACTACCTGCTGTCTAAGATGGATTCCCAGAACGCCATCTCCTTCCGTAACTTTGCCAGCTCCATGGGAGACGCCCGGGTTTTGGCCAAGGTGGACGCCTACATCCAGGACCATCTGCTGGAGGTGTCCGAACAGGACGACTTCCTCAAACTTCCCCGCCTCAAGGTAAAAACCCGGACTCCTCAGACCTCGCGTGTTCGACGGCTTCTTCACGTCGTAAATCGAGGAAGTCACAAGTGTTTTGTCGGAGCTTCCTCTTTCTAATTATGACATTGCAGTGTAGACGTTTTTCACTCTTGTTGCTGCTTTTCTTCTGTGTAGGTCTGAGGTTTAATAACACTGCTTTTATTTTTAACTTTCCGTGCGTGCGCCTACGGTATTTGTCCATCCATGTACCTGTACGTGTATAAGGCAGAGATAGATAGAAAGAAAGATACTCCAGCATTAATTTTGACACTCATAATTAATAAATGTATTGACATAAATCTGTTGTGGTGCTGAGTATGATGCTTAATAATCAAATTCTCTGTATGTGTTAAACATTTGATATATGAGATGTATTGATCATTGGAAAATCTTTTCTTTTTCTGAACCATTAGCATATTTTGCTTGGGTTGTTTAGCAGCAGCAAATACTATTTAAGAATTTTAACACTGGGAAATAAATTCATAAACTCTCCGAGCCAAATAAACCTGCGAACGGACTCCCGCTGAGATCGGCGGCTAATTCCAGTGATTTAAAGGTGGCGCTCGGCGGTTAACGAGAGGCCGGCGATTCGCCCGCCGCCGAGGTGCTTCCTGTCAGAGCTAATGACTCAAACGCTCCCAGGGCTCTGGTTAAATATGTAATCAGCCGGCGTTGGTGTTGTTGATGTCCTTCGCCTCACTCCGGCTGTGTGTGTGTGTGTTTACAGTTAGAAGTAATGCTAGAAGACAACCTGGCCCTGCCCAGCAACGGCAAGCTTTACTCCAAGGTGCTGAACTGGGTGCAGCGCAGCCTCTGGGAGAACGGAGACCAACTGGAACGGCTGATGGAGGAGGTCAGTACCCGCTCGTAAAGTCTGACCCCCCCCACCTCCTCCTCCTTCTGACTCCTCCTGTTTTTGATGTAAAGAAGCTGCTAAGAGGGCTGAAATAGAAATAGCATGCCGCTGTCAGGATTGTTCTTTCCCTCCCCCCCTTCTCTGATTTGTTGAAGTTTTTGCAGTAAGAAAAACTCTGTTCCCCCCTGAACCATACTACAAATTAGAGGTGAGCTGAAAAGAGCTGCTGTTTTGCTCTTGTTTATTTTTTCTTTCTCTTTTGGCTTATGTGGTTGATTATTTTTTTTACACACAGCCTCTCCTCCGATACACAAAAACCAGGTTGTCGAAGGTGTGACCCCCTTGATTCTGCTGTCTAACTGCCACTTGAGTGTCTGAACAGGTGCGTGTTTGTTGCTCCAGCACTAACAGGCCCTCCTCCCCATTGATTTATCTCTCCTGTAGGTTTATTAGCAGCAGCAGGAGACCGGACTGAGGAGCCAGGACTGAGCCACCAGGGTAATGAGTCAGAGAAAAGAGAGAGAGAGGCGGGAGCACTACTGCCTCTCAGCAGCTTCACGTTGCAGCCAAGCAACACTGTGCTCCCATCTGTCCATGCCGTTTATACAGATGCATCCCTTTTTTTTTTTTTTCTTTTTTTTTGTATTTACAACACACTCTAGCAATAAATGCATCCAATTGAAAGCTCTTTACTACACACAGCACATGCTCATACAGGCCTACGCATCCTCTGGCATGTTTAACTAACGGTGCTTCTCAATTATTTTGTCGCGCCCCCCGCCATTGGAAAAAAAAAAATCTCGCACCCATTTGCCTATAAAATTATAAGTACCTCTGCATAACACTTTATCTTTAATGTATAAGAAAATAACAAAAAGAAATATTAAAGTGCATCTGAAATTCAGAAATAAAATTAAATCCTTAATTTTTTGACTGACCATGTCAAAACATGATACAGAAAAATCACATAAAATCAGTAACACACCGGTCTTTCACAGTGAACCAAGCGCTACAGACGCTTCGTCATATTTCCTCGTCTTAGCTTTGGGAGACTTTCGTTTGTCTCTTTATCTCTACACTTTGGCCTACACTTGGTGTCTACACTTCATACGCATACTCTGTGCTGTATGCTCCCTGCTCACACACTCCAATGAGAGCGCCGCTGCCCCCTAATGTAGTGGAGGTGCAATTGCACGTTATTCTAGGACAGTAAAAGAAATCTAAATGTGCCTAAATCTAAGGCATTTTAAGAGAAAACATTGCATCTAAATTTTTAGTGATTGAATTATTACAATTTTCAACAAACCTTTATATTTTTCTAAAATGATAAAAAGCCTGTTAAAAAAATGTTTTTCTTTTTTGGTAATATTTGCTCCAGTGTGGAGTTTACTATCTGATAGAAATCTACCAATTTTATTTTTTTTGTTCTCCAGCCTCTACGGAACAGATGCGGGTTTGTTTGTTTTCTTGTGATCGATAAATGTTCACACGGCCGCTGTTTTTTGTCACCTGGATTTGACTGGCGTGTCGCGGCTGCTGCCGCAGCGACCAACTTCTTCAGCCGGACGCCGGGTTTCTAAGCAGCGGAGGGGGGAGGAGGGAACTCCTCCTCCTCCTCTTCATTCTTCACAGAAGATCTTTCCAGATGCAGCCTCTCACTCTTCACCAGCTCCGTTTTTTTAATGCAAATTAGGAGCCTCTGTCACACGCCTGGCGATTCCCTCCAGTTTAAACCTTTAACCCACTCACTGCAGTGGCAGCCGTGTCTTTTTTTATATTTTTTTTAAAAGGACTGAAGATCCGGGCTTCGTCCCTTCCCCCCCCTCTTACTCTTCACAGCACTGCGCCTCCTCCTCCTCCTCTTCCTCCCCCCTCCCCTCCCCACGCAGGGGCTCTGAGTGTGTTGCCATGGAGACAGCCACATGGGTCTGTGTTCCTGTTTTGTCTTTCAGGTGCAAACGCTGTACTACTCACCTGACCACAGGCTGGTGGATGGAGGGCTGGTGATTGAGGGGCACAGTGAGGTGTTTGGTGGCGAGGAGGACCACCTTCAGTTTGTGCAGGTACTCCACAGCTTGTGCCTGGCTTCACTTTTTAATCGAAGACTCGGTTTTGGTTTGGCAGTGTGTCGCTTAGCTGCAGATCTTGTGCCGGGCCATGCCTTTAAAACCTCACAGCCTGTGCCTGGCTAGGAGTAGATATGGCTCCTTGTATTCCCATCCCGTAGCCATAATTGCACTGCACATTTCAGGGGATTAGCGAGAAAACGAGTTACGCCTACCTGGCTGTGCCTTTCTGAGAGTATGCTAAATCATATTTTGAGTTTTAGGCTAATCTTTAGAATAATCTCGCGGGCATCGACCAACTCTCTCGCGTTTCCTCCTCGATCTCCACTTGCGACCGAACAGTGTGCCTTTTCTTTGGTTTCGATGCAGACCGGTCTTGCAGTGCTGTGTTGTCGGCGTCACATGGTGTCTGGTGTCAAATAAAAAACACTCAGAGGAGATTAGGGCAGGTTTTACTTTATAGGTCAGCAGCCCAGCTCTGATCAAAGAGGAGTAGGTGGCGGGGGGTGGGTTGATATCCTCGCTGGGCCCCGTGGTGCTCGCCTGGCTTCTGTAGCTGCGCTGTGCTCTTGCAGAAGAAACCCGTACGGGAGAGCACCCAGAGACAGATGAGCTGCAGCTCCTCAGGAAGCCTGTCGCCCTCCAGCCAAGCAGCAAACGCCCCTAAAACCACCGCCAGGAGAGAGTGGAAGTACATCGCATCCGAGAAGACGACAAGTGAGTGTCGGCACGTTCACAAGAAAGTCAGAGCCCTGTGGCTTTAAGGGAAGTTTATTCCCCTATTAACCCTTTATTGCATCAAATATTAGACATTGTACATAATAGATATATTAAAAATATATATATACAGTATAAAAAAAGTTGTGAACATAGTGGCAGGATAGTTCGATGCTATGTAAGTTAATGTGACTCCATTAGGTTGACATATGGAAACAAATCTATTTTAGCATAAACGTGTACAATCACATTAGAAATATTAATAACATGAGTTTAAGTTTTCTGATTAAGACAACCTTGTGTTAAAACAATGATGTCCATGAGCAAAAGGGACTGGTCATGTGACCTCGTAAATTGCATGACCTTCAAAATAAAAGCCCCCTTCTCACACCCAACTGTAATCTGGTTTTATGGTTCTGGTTTTTATTTTTTATCACAGCCTAGATATATAAGATAAACTAAATACCGTAGGGGTTTAAACAATAGAGGGTTAAATTAATAGCTTTTAATTTTAGTTTTTAAAGGGGATGGGGGGCTGGTTTTACTCCATGTCTTACAACCATCGTCATCCCCCCCCAGACAACACCTACCTGTGTCTGGCTGTGCTGGACGGGATGTTGTGTGTGATCTTCCTGCACGGCCGCAGCAGCCCCCAGACCTCCCCCTCCGCCACCCCCTGCCTGATGAAGAGCCTGAGCTTCGAGGCCCAGCCCGAGGAGCTGGAGGAGCACCCGCTGTCGCCCATGCGTTACGCTCGCTCCGGCCTGGGCACGGCCGCCCTGAACGGGAGACTCATCGCGGCAGGTTGGTGCTAACGAGGGTGACGAGGGCTGCAGAATTCTGCAGATTTGTGGGAAAATGTCCAATAATGGAATTTAAATCATATCTGACAAGATGGGAAAGTTGAAAACTTCTTGAACTACAGTTTTAAAAAGTCGGATAAAGATTTAAATTATCTGGCACAAAGTTTTTATAGGTAAGCCACATGATATTTTTGACATTGTTCGCAAAACAACCAGATTTAAAAGGGTAGGTCAACATTTTAGAAAATTTCCCATTATTTAGTTTTTTTTTTTTTTTTTTTTTTCCCTCATTAAACTGAAATCCACAATCCAGCAGCTTTCAAACGCTGTGGTGGATCAGTTGACACCTGCATGTTTACCATGATGTGAGACAGTAACAACCATTAGGACACGTGACACAAATACTCTGGACTATTTTTTTTCAGCATCAGCTGTATGAAACGTGTCTTTTGAAATCACTGAAACTGTTCTCGTAAGATCTCGTAGCGTGGTGATGTGTAATAAGTTTTGATATTACATCAAATAATGGGGATGTGCGTTATAAGACTCGATCAGTGGATCACCGAGCAACTTCCAGCGGATTATAACGCATCATTTAGAGGAAAGTGACTGATGGTGAAGAAAGTGAAGCTGACATGTTTGATGGAGATTTAGCTGCTGTTGGAAACAGAGGATGAGGACTTTGATGGTTTGATTGATGACATTACCCCGCTCTATTTTTAAATACTCACACTTGTGTGCTTGTTTTATCCGTGTGTTTTACCATGATGATTAAAAAATGTTAGTACTTTGGATGTATATATCTATGTGTGTATATATCTGTGTGTATATATCTATGTGTATATATCTATGTGTGTATATTAACCCTCCCCTATAGTTAGGTTCGTTATGTGTGTGTTAAATACAGTAATGACACACAGAACTCAGACTGAGCCTTTTAGTGAAAATACGGTAATTTAAACCAGTGAGATCAGGATCCTCTTATCACAGACTCCATTCTCCAGCTCCAGTGTAAATGCTGCTTGTTGTTGTTGTGCAGGAGGTTACAACAGGGAGGAGTGTCTGAGGACGGTGGAGTGTTACGACCCCGAGGAGGACCGCTGGACCTTCATCGCTCCCATGCGGACTCCGAGGGCTCGCTTCCAGATGGCTGTACTCATGGTAGGTTTTTTTTCATATCATCACGCTCCAATGATGATAAAGAAAACCCTCTAATAATAAATTGTCGATCACCATGGCTCCGGTGCAGTGGAAAAAAGTAGGACATGAAATAAAATATTTCGGTGGTTAAAACATGAAGAAAAATTTACTTTTACAAAACTTAATACAAGAATTCCACATTCTCATAAATTTTGCTGAGCAGGAGGTTTATAAGAAAATTAATCTCATGTCCCAAATTGCTGCCTGTTAAACACCTGATGTGTTAAATGATTGGAAATAATTGTTTGATTAGCGTATTTACACTAAAATAAAGACACTGAATATTTGCTCCAGTAGTGTAATCCAAATATGTTAAGTTCTTTCAAGCATATTCCTTGGGTTGGTTTTATCCAACTTGAATATCCTGAAGCGACCAGAGTGAGTGTCTGTGTAATGATTTTCGCGTTTCCTGCCCAGGGCCAGCTGTACGTGATTGGAGGTTCTAACGGACATTCTGACGAGCTGAGCTGTGGGGAGACGTACGATCCGCACGCTGACGAGTGGGTTCAGGTCCCAGAGCTCAGGACCAACCGCTGCAACGCAGGTCAGGGTCTGTTAGCTATTGTTTAGGCAGTTGCACCTCCACTCCATTAGGGGGCAGCAGAGTGTTCACAGGGAGCATACAGCACAGAGTATGAGTATGAAGTGTAGACACCAAGTGACACCATGAAAACATATTTAACAGGGATGAGAAGACAGGCGGAGAGAGACGGAGATAAAGAGACAAACGAAAGTCTCCCAAAGCTAAGACGAGGAAATATGACGAAGCGTCTGTAGCGCTTGGTTCACTGTGAAAGACCGGTGTGTTACTGAGTCTGAAATGTTGGAGACAGAGAAATTAAAGACATTACACCACAATCACTGATAAGACCATTTATGTAGTTTTATTTTTCAGTATCATATGGTTTGACATGGTCAGTCAAGCCCCACTTTGTATAAATTTGTTAGGATTAATGGATCAGGCATGAATGTTAAAAACTCATGCATGTGAATCAATCTCCTAACCAGTAAGATGTTTAACAAACAATAATCTTGTTTGTTTTCTCTGTGTTTGAAGGCGTCTGCTCCTTGAACAACAAGCTGTACGTTGTTGGAGGGTCGGACCCCTGTGGGCAGAAGGGCCTGAAGAACTGTGACGCCTTTGACCCCGTTACCAAAACCTGGTTCAACTGCGCCTCCCTCAACATCCGTACGTGTCGCACCGTCCCAAACGCTCCCAGAACGTCCCTGCGTTCTGTGGTTTTCAACCTAACGTGTGTGTGTTGTGTGGCAGGGCGCCACCAGGCAGCACTGTGCGAGTTGGATGGCTTCATGTACGTGATCGGAGGAGCGGAGTCCTGGAACTGCCTGAACACCGTGGAACGCTACAACCCAGAGAACAACACCTGGACCCTCATCGCCCCCATGAACGTGGCCCGCAGGGGGGCCGGCGTCGCCGTCCACGCTGGTAAGACATCAATACAATAATAAACTAGTTTAATATAATATCAGTAGTAGCTGCAACTAACCACTATTTAGAGATTTATTTAGATTGGAGCTGTTTGTGGGATTATTTAATTGGCTCCTTTATAATCTCCTTTTAAACATTTACAGAAAATATTCTTCATGTTCTTAATGATCCTCAGTGATTTACAGCATTTTATGGAACAATAATTGAAATTTGAACTATTTCATTAATCGGTGAACATTGCTTTTCTAATCATCTAATTTTAAGGTTTTCTAACTTCACCATAAACAGATTCTGATTCTTCTGTCGTCTCCTCACATGTTGTAGATTTATTCTGATTCCAGGTTTAAGTCCAATAACCTTTGTGTCTGTACAGATATTCCAAATTTATCATTTAGAGCAGAAAACTGATGAATAAACCTCGAGCTTGAATGGTTAACTCCATATTACCATGTTACCAATTTAGTAATTAATTTATTCCATAATTTACTGTATAAATTCCTGTTTTTGCTCCTTTTTATCCAAGCTCACGAAATTCTTTTGAACCCCCAAAATTAATTTAAATAAATTGCATGATTTTGCCATGCACTTAGACATAGAACATGTTTTAATTTTATATATTGTGTATGTGTATATATAAAAATAGTCATAGTGTCGGCACAGTTTGATGCTGTAAGTCATGTGACTCCATTGTGTTGAACTAGGAGTTTATATATTTGCATATTGTTGACATATGTAAATCTATTTTTGCATATAAAATGAATAGATTTTAGCATCTATAAATTGAAATGCATTTTACTTAATCCAGATTCTTCCCAATTCACAAAAATATCCAGTTCAGACTGGTGTTTCTAGTCGTGTTTATTTTCACCAGGATGTGGTTAATTTCTTTTCTCGTCTTCCTGACGCCGTCTCTCCGTCTCCAGGGAAACTGTTCGTCGTTGGCGGCTTCGACGGCTCCCACGCGCTCCGCTGCGTGGAGGCCTATGACCCCGCCCGCAACGAGTGGCGGATGCTGGGCAGCATGACGTCGTCGCGCAGCAACGCCGGCCTGGCGCTGCTGGGCGGAGCCATCTACGCCGTGGGCGGCTTCGACGGAAACGACTTCCTCAACACGCTGGAGGTGTACAGCCCCGAGACGGACGAGTGGAACGACTGCACCAAGGCCCTGTTCCCCCTCTCCGAGTGAGGGGGGGCGGGGCCAGGCGGCGTGGAGCAGGAGGGGGCGGGGCCGGGGCGGTCGCAGAGTTTCAGTGCTTCACCTTTTTTCCAAACTAACAGGCTTAGTGACGTAATCGTGTTTCGTGATGTTCCGTGTGTGTACGAGCGGGTCGGGGGGGTTGGTGGGGGGGATGAGGGGGGGATGAGGGGTCTTCAGTGAAGACTGGCTTCTATTTTGGGAGATGGGAGGGGGAGGGGAGGGGGGGTTGTTGCTCAAAACAACATGACGCCTTTGCATATTGCATAAAAATGTTTTACGTGCTGTATATATTTCGTTTCTTCTTCCATTTTTTTGTCATATGCCAACATTTAATACACATTTTAGTGCTTTTCTCTTTTTTTCTCTCATAGAGTTGAAAGGTTTTGTCACTTTTTCCATTGAGGGTTTTCAGGCGAGCTACTATTGGTCACTCGGAGGCGGCAGGTTGTGGGTTGTTGACGATTTGACTTGAAAGTTCCAAACGTTTATTTAAGAATTCCTCCATCCGTTGTGGAAATGTAATATTGCTCCTATATTTAAAGGTCAGTGGTTTGAAGCCTTACTCAAGAGTGCAAGTTGAAGAAGAAAAAAAAAAAAACATCCGTCATGGCTTTTTGTCATTTTAAATGAGCTGGATTGCTTTTTCAATCTTAAATGGCCTTTTTTATATTTTTTATACACTGCTGATTTATCAATAAAATAGTAGCGAACCGCTTTAAGTCAATGAATCTAACCAGTGCCAGTTTTAGTTTCTTTTTTTTTGTGCACAAACACACATGCACAAAACCACGCTTCTGCTAACCAAACTTTCTGTTATTGTGATTTAACTAATTGATGTATGTAGAGATGCAGTTTACTGAAGATCCTTTTTTTTTCTCTTGTGTTTTAAAGTGTCAGGCATTGGCAGATTCTTCTGGAAGGAATGTTAGAGCGAGAAAATTTATCACATTTGTAACATTTCTTAATTAATAATAAATCATTTAAATCTGATTTCTGTCGTCAGAGGCTTTTATCAGTTCTACTGACGGGAGAAGAGCACATGGAGAACACTTCAGTCCACATGGTGGTTCCTAGAGGCCACAGGTGGTAGGTCAGCCAATCAGCTGGCTCCGTGTGGAGGCTCCGCCTCCTGCCTGTATCTGCAGGACCTGGATCAGAACCTGATCTTCCTGGTCTGGTTTCCTCAGGCTGAACCAGGTCAGATTAAACTAAGCTGGCAGGAAGTGAGTCAGCGTGGGAGGGTTGGAGCAGCAGACTGCACCTTTGTGACCTCACACATCCCCCTCCCCTCCCTGCACTTAGCAGCATTCAGCTGCTTTACAATAATCTCTGCTGACACCTGACATTCAGGCTGGAATAAAGGCAGCGGATGGGCACCGGAAACAAGAACACTGAATCTGGCTCTAGGATCCTGATTTTTATTTTACTCTTTAGGTTGATGTATATACGTGTATGCTTTTGATTTCAGAGCGTGACACAGAATAAAGCAGGAACATCATCTATACTCAAAAGATGAGCAATAACAGGAAACAGAATAACACTGGATATGGATCAGGATTTACACCACATGGTATTTTTTTATTTCCCCCCAAAAAAAGTTTTATGCATCTTGAATTAAACATAAATGTCTGAGTCAGACGATTAGATTTCTAGGAAGCGTTTAAACCTCATCTTCATCTTCCTCCTCGACCTCTGATGCTTCAGCTCGTATTTGTGTCACAGCAGCAGCTTTAATCTGCTGCTCCTGCCAGCGTCACCTGTGCTCTAATCCCCTTAATCACCACACACACACACACACACACACACTCTGAACAGCTACGTCCATTTTTCTGCTTTTGAATCTCATCTCTTAACCTGAAACAGTAAAATCCTCACAGATCAATAAAAGACGTTTTCACCAAGATAAACATTTTCTTTTATTTCTTCTCGGGTAAATTCTGTGTTCTGAACATTTTTTCTCACAATCAACCAAATCTAGAAAAATAAACTTATGTTTGAATAAAAGCAGGAGGTCAAACCCTTGTTCTGTGTATTAGTGACATCACAAACGTGTGACCAATTTACAGAAAACAGAAAACATCTGTTGCTGCTTTAAACTGAAGCATGAACGTGTTTTATTCAGAACAGCAGGAAGTTATCTGCATAGTGTTTTCCACAATAAAAGTTGTGCGTTCTCTGATAATAAAGATGCAGGTTGTAGTTTTCCCTCAAATCACTTTAAAGATGTTAAAAAAATACAATAAGAACCTTATTATAAAAATCTGTGTAAAAAAATATGATTCACTGGGTTCTGCTGAAACATGAACAAACACCTTTTATAAAAGGTTCTGTTGTGTTTACCTGTGAATTATGCAGTTTAATTTAATGCTTTAGTGTTTTTCTTTCTTTACGTTTGATCAACGCAATGAAGCAAAACTATGAACACGACAGTTTTATATCAGCTGTGTAAAAAACACATTTAATGACGGCTGCATTTTATCGTTTAGAACATTTTTAAAGCCAAAAATAAAAGATGAATCCTTCGGTTTCAGCCCAGTTTATAGAATGAGTCAGAAACTCAGGACCTGAAACATGGTCTGAGGTAATAATCACGTATGAATGCTCTGTTAACGTATAATTTATAGATATTAAAGCTGTCACAGTGAACCAGGAGCTTCATACTAAATATAATCAATGAACAATATGCATCAGTCTTTTAAAATACAAACATATATTAAATATAAATCTGAATAATTACAGTAGAACTATGAAATTCTGTTTGAAAAACAGCTCGATGAATATTAAACAACAATGAAACAGGATCTGATGCTGCAGAAAAAGTCTAATTTAGATAAAAAGCAGCATTTAACTTCTATAGAACATCCATAGAGAAACAACACGTCTGCTGCGAGACAATTTAATTCACTGGAACTAATAAAAAAGGAAAGAAAACAGTGAACAGGCAAAACATCTGTTCAACTTTTATAATTCAAGTAAAGAATCTGAGGATCATCCCAGCAGGTTGTTTTTCTGGCTACGCGCTGAAGTCGATTCGTCGACTCGTCGCTTCGACGCATCGATCCAGAGCCTCGCTGAGCGTCAGCAGCTGAGATCCTCCAGCTCGCAGCTTCTCCCTGGAATAAAATATGGAAAGAAAGAAATAAAAGAAAAAAAGTGAGACACAAACACTCAGGAAACAGAGAAGGTTCAAGGTGAAAAATGTCACGTGATGCTAAAAAAAACTTGGTACCAGATATTTTATCTCTCTTAAAAAAGGGTTTTAAAAAATTAAACTCATGATATCAACTAGTTTTATATTGGCGGTAGGTCAGCCAATCAGCTGGCTCCGTGTGGAGGCTCCGCCTCCTGCCTGCATCTGCAGGACCTGAATCAGAACCTGATCTTCCTGGTCTGGTTTCCTCAGGCTGAACCAGGTCAGATTAAACTAAGCTGGCAGGAAGTGAGGAGTCAGCGTGGGAGGGTTGGAGCAGCAGACTGCACCTTTGTGACCTCACACATCCCCCTCCCCTCCCCTCCCTGCACTTAGCAGCATTCAGCTGCTTTACAATAATATCTGCTGACACCTGACATTCAGGCTGGAATAAAGGCAGCGGATGGGCA
>JAYKQN010000027.1:3620000-3655000 GCA_036785175.1 Eupleurogrammus muticus | reverse complement strand
TGCAGACGGTCCCTAACATGGACACGATTTTTACTTGATTTTAGTCAATTTTTTTTTTTTAAAGAAAATGTTATTCCTCATAAAAGAAGACAAAAAAAGTAAAAAAAAAAAAGATTTTTTTTGGGTGAATGTTTTTCATCTATTAGTTCCTACTGACACATGGAAGTTACAGACGGTCCCTAACAAAAACCATTCTTTTCTTGATTTCAGTCAAATGAGTCTCTTTTTAAAGAAAAAAAAGTCTTGTTTTAGGAAAGTTGTCTTTTGTTAAAACAAGATCAAACTGACCCAAATCAGGGTCATTTTTGATCATCAGTTCCTACTGAATAACGTAATTAGCAGACGGTCCCTAACACAGAGAATAATGGTGACGTGTGGACGCTGTTTTCTGGTCAAACAGAGTAAAGCTGACAGTAATATTCTACTTTATCAGAGGCTGATGATGCTGTTTCTACCCTGGTCCCTGATTAGAACTCAGAACCAGACGAGCTGCGGTGAATTGTGTGGAGTCGTTGACCCGGATCCACGACGTAGAACCACATGACCCAGAGATGCTGTTACATAACGGGCTGTCGGAGCGACTCCCACCGAGCGACACGTGATTGGCCAAGATGACGCAACGCGTTACTCCGTCTGCTAAAACACAGAGAAGCTACGCTTTGACTCGGATCGTTTCCATGGCGACGAGAGCTCCATCAACACAATCTACTGCTCAGTGTCACCAAGCAAAAGGCTCCATACCTACACTATCACTACAGACAGACAGACAGACAGACAGACACAGACAGACACAGACAGACAGACAGACAGACACAGACAGACAGACACAGACAGACACAGACAGACAGACAGACACAGACAGACAGGCAGACAGACAGGCAGGCAGGCAGACAGACAGAGACAGACAGACACAGACAGACAGACACAGACAGACAGGCAGACAGACAGGCAGGCAGACAGATAGACAGATAGATAGATAGATAGTCGTAAAAATTGAGTCTTTTAATTTGAGGGAGAAAAAAAAATCACATTATACAAACAGGGAATATTATAATTAGGGCTTTTAAAGGTAAATTTATTTTTAGAAGACATCCAGATGTGTCCAGAGTCCTGGTTCTGCATCACTGCATTTACTCTAATAAAAAAAAATAAAAATAAAATCTTAACAGGTGAAAATATCTTTTTTTAGTACAATTAGTCCAATGTGAGTATAATTATCTTATTATAAGATTATTTATCTTATTTTATTTTTTTCCTGATTTGGGTCAACATTTTCTAAAAGATAAAATAAAAATAATAATAAAAATAATATTAATTGATCCTAATAAGCACAACATAAACAGAATGTCTGATTGTCTCTGGACACAGTGAACTTTAATTTTTATGCAGAAACTCTGGTTCACATGAAGCCAAGTTGTGTCCGACTGAGTCAGTTTTTCCATTTAAGCAGATTGTGACCACTTTAACACGCTGGTTAGACTTAGTGACATCACAGTGGAGCGCGTTTGATTCAGTCCAATTATCACATGATTATAGATCATTACACCTCATTAAAACAGAGGAAAAAGGATTTTCTCTGCTTCCCGTCTGCTTCATTTAAATAGTTTGTTTTTCCTTTTATTAAACTTTTCCTTCAGTTTCATGATGAGTTTTTGACTAAATTACACAAAGCTGCTGTGTAAATATCATAATAACAGATGCTTATTAACTTCAGGCTGTTTGTCATAGTTAATGAATTATGTAAGAAATGAAATGAGACGTGGACGTTAACGTGACGTGAACTAGAGGAAACGTTCCATCAACTGAAAAATCAAAAATCCACAGATGAAGTGACACCAAGAAACATC
Source organism: Eupleurogrammus muticus (assembly GCA_036785175.1). NCBI lineage: Eukaryota > Metazoa > Chordata > Actinopteri > Scombriformes > Trichiuridae > Eupleurogrammus > Eupleurogrammus muticus. The sequence continues at coordinate 3,653,153 of JAYKQN010000027.1, read as the reverse complement.
AAGATCCTTCAGAAAGAAATAATATATGTTAATAACTCCAGGGTCTAAATATTGTAAGATAGAAACTAGAAAAAAAACATTTTCTTCAAACTTTTTTTTTAAACTCACAAAAACTAGAAACAGAAAAAGTGAAGGACAAACATGGAGGAATAAAAAATAGTAAATAAATTACTGCATATATTCATTTAATTTTCCATTTAATTAATTAAATTACATTTTTTGTGTGTTTTCCTTTTACACACAAATGCTGCAATTATTGTATTTTCCCATTTTATTTTTTTAATTTTAAAAATCATTAATGCATTTTTATTTATTAATCGGTTAAAATACAGTTTTAAATTTCCTGTCATATAAAAGTCACAAAAAACTAGTTGATGCATTTTTCTTTTTCCATCCATCCATCCATTTTCTATCCCGCTTATTCCCTTTCGGGGTCGCAGGGGTCTGCTGGAGCCTATCCCAGCGCATTTATGGCGAGAGGCAGGGGGATACACCCCAGATGGTCGCCAGCCAATCGTGGGGCACACACACCATTCACACACCATTCACACACACACTCACACCTATGGGCAATTTAGAGTTTACCAATTAACCTGAGCATGTTTTGTATTGTGGGAGGAAGCCGGAGTACCCGGTGAAAACCCACGCAGACACGGGGAGAACATGCAAACTCCACACAGAAAGGTCCCAGACCCAGGCCCAAGGCGGTCTTGAACCTGCGACCTTCTTGCTGTGAGGCAACAGTGCTACCCACTGCTCCACCGTGTCGCCCATTTTTCTTTTTTATTTCTTTAAAATATTTATATTATATATTATATTTAATATATAAGTTAAACTCTCTAATATCAGATTTTCAGACTTATCCCATATATACCACATATATATTTATCCCCTATTTATTTTTTGACTGCCTAAAAAGGTTGTAAAGATGTTTTTTTTTAAATGCAAGCCATCGACTAGTTTAATATTCTACGTGGATTACACCATTTAACATTTTGTGTAAGAAAAAAAAAATCACGTTTTTGTAAAAATAAATGGTACAAATGGACATTTAAATGACAAGAAACCAACATGAACACTAAATGTACATTTATAGACCTGATGAATGATTCTTAAAACTGCATTTTAAAAATTGTTCAGTTTTCTCATGTTTTTTTTACTTACAGCTGTATTTACAATGAAAATAAATAATTATCCGTTTTTGTCCCTTTGGCCCCTAATCAAGGACCCCTGAGGGTCCCCGGACCCCACGTTGAGAACCATTGTCTTAATATAAAGTAAAATTAGGAAGTGGAAAGAGGAAAAAATAGTTAAAGTAGGATAAACTACATCCTCCCTTATTACAGCATAACTCTGTTTATGGTAGAAATATGATAAATGTATAAACATAAATGACAAAAATATCTAAAGACAAATTTAGACGAAGACACTGAGGAGGTTTGAAATGTTCTGGTGCATTAGGAGGCTGTTACATAACTGCTGTTTCTATGTCATCCTCTATTTATTTATTTATCAGTTCTTTTTAACATGAAGTATCTTACATTGAAAATGTGTTTTCACCTTTTAATCCAACGGCCTTCAACATGAAAACATCTTTAATCTGACATTTGTGGGAAAAAAAAACAGAGAGAGAATTCCAGGAATGCTGAACCACTTTTCCTCCTGCTGAGTCTGTCTCTGCTGCTGAAAGCTTCCCTGAGGCCTTATGTAACTTATGACATCACAACCACGCACACGGGAACAGGAATCAAATATTTAGCAGCACGGATAACGTACATAACGCAAAAATTAAAAACATCGTTTTAGTCCAACCTCTTCATACCGTCACTGTAGGAGCCATGTTTTTATTAATTCATTATAATTAGGATATAAGTATATATTATTTTAATAACGCAGGGAAACGTGAGGAGTGAGTGAGTGTGTGTGTGTGTGTGTGTGTGTGTGTGTGTGTGTGTGTGTTTTACCTGTAGTCTTGCTGTGAGAAACAATCCATCAGGTCTTTGGCTGAAAACCTTGAGTCCACATCCACAATCTGAAACAACACAGAATCTGATCATTTTACTGGAAATATAAAGGTTGAATGTGTGTTTTTCTTTCTTACACACTAATAAACATGAATAAAAGGCACCGACCTCATTAGACGTGATGATGCTGAGCAGCGTTTGTGTTTCCTCTAAACCAGGAGCTGAGGACAGAATACTGGGAACAAGAGAAATACAGAAATAATGAATGAAAAGGAAGATACTCATGTTGATGTTACACAGAAAATAGAGTTAAAAAAATCTATTATTGTGTTTTACTACAAATAAAAAAACACTAATTAAACTTAAACTTGAAATAATCTAAATTATCAGCAATGCAACATTCATAATTATTAAAATAATAGCTAAAAGATGAATTATTATTCCATAAATGCTATAAATCTACGTCACGTCATTTACGCGCGTTTGATTCCAGCACGCGCGACTGATCGCTAACTAGTGATGACGTCACGCCGGTAAACACCAATGGCGCACACTGAGTTCAGGCGCTGCGACGTTTTCCTTCACTTTACGGATAAAATAAAGACGTCAACAAGTTGCGAAATGGACAAAACAGCGTGGGGGAGGGAAAAGGCGACAAATACGCACAAACTTTTTGCGCAAACCGCAAATATTAGCGTGAGAGGAGCGTCGTGTTTTTGGACCGAGCTAACACCTCCGGTAAGTAGCTAAACATGCTAACACATTAGCGCTATGCTAGTTAACCAACGCATTCTGCGTTACGGTTAGAAGACGTGACCAGAGAGAGAGAGACTCGATGAGTAAACATTTTTACCGAAATTACAATCGATGAAAGAATTTTAAAAAATCCAATCGTTAAGCAGCATTAAAAAAATCTTATTGATTCTCTTCTCTACATCAAGTGGCCGAGAAATGAGTCTGGCGTCTCCTAGGCAACCGTACAGTAGGCGCGTGACATTTAAACATATAATAGAAAAAAATAAATGTGTAAAGTTTTTATGTTTAAAGTTTTTAAAATACGTAAAATTTAAAATAAGACCAAACTGACCTAAATCAGGAAAATATAGTTAGAATCTAACATTATGTTTTACTACAGATAAAAATACGTAAAACAAGTTGAACCCTGCTCATGTTCAATAGACTTTGTATGGCCATTAGCTCATTTCCTTTCTTTCTTTTAATTTATAATTTTTTGGCAAATTAATTAATTTGGGAAATGTTGGAATAAATTGATAACAACTAGATGGATGAGATGAATGCATTGTACAAAAAAAGGTTCAATCAACAGTCACAACAGCTGGAAACACACACACACACACACACACAAACATAAAGTGACTGTGCTGTCTGTTTCCCACAATTTAATAAATACGAAAAGAATGCGTACACACACACACACACACACACACACACACACACACACACACACACACACACACACACACACACACACACACACAGTGTTTAGGACATTTCTGGGCGTGGACCTTTGAGGTAGGGGGGTGTGTGGCCTCCAGCCAATAGTGGCGTGTGTTGTGTAAAGGGGGCGGGGCTTAAAGTGACAGCACTGCAGCTCCTGTTTGTGTGGAGGGGGGGAGGGGGGGTGAATATTTGTTTTTCATCAAATCCTCAAACAAACAGGATGCAGACGCCTCAGGAATCATAATAGTGTCCTGTGATGTTTTTTTTATATATTTTCAGGTTTTCATCCTGCAGTGCATCTCTGATAATGTCTGAATGATTACAATGATTTACTCTGATTCTGAAACTGCTGCCAGACGGAGGCATAATTCTTCCTTTGTTCTGTTTTATCCTCTCATATAAATTACTGTCCAAGTGCTCGTGAACGTACGTGTTTAGGATTTGCAGCGTAGTAAACTTCCTGTTCCTGAATCACACGGAACCACAACCGGCGGAAGGATATCAGAACAAAAAGCTGCACAGGAAATAAAAGCCGGTTGTGATGTAACACCAGACGCTTTTGATTTTGAGCGATGAGCTGCCACAACATTTACTTAGAAAAAAAAAACACATCCTGTCTTGAAAAGATTTGCAGCTTATCACATTAAAAAGGAAAAAGTAAATCAGCACTGCCAACTAACAGGTTCATTCAAGTTGAATTCACATCTTTTAGGCTTAATTCAATATACAGCTTTAAAACAATTGACTTGAAGGGGAAAAATAAGATATAAAGCAAGATATAATGTAAAACATTATATGTTTAAAGTGTTTAAAATACAGAAAATTTAAAATAAGAACAAACTGACCTAAATCAGGAAAATGTAGTATAAAATATAGTTAGAATATTGAAAAAAAATCTAAGATTATGTTTTACTACAGATAAAAAACACTTAAAACAAGTTGAACCCTGCTCATGTTCAGTAGACTCTGTATGGCCATTAGCTCATTTTCTTTCTTCCTTTTTAATATTTTTTAATTTTTTAATTTTTTGGGAAATAAATATTTTAGTAAAGGATGAATAAATTGATAACAACTAGATGGACTGTAAAGTTTTTGGATTATGTGGTGCTAATACGATGTTAACCATTTATTCCCCAGGTTTATTCATCAGTTTTCCTGCTCTAAATGATGATAAATGTGGAATATCTGTACAAACACAAAGGTTATTGGACTTAAACCTGGATGTTGTAGGTTATAACATTTTTATGTCGAAAAAAACACATTCTGTGTGATTTTTGTAGAATAAGTGGAAAAAACACACTTTCAAAAACATAATAACCAACATGAAAACAAAATGTACATTCTGAGAAATAGTGTGAGATTACCAGCTGTGAATCTGGAAGTCGAGCGTTCGTCATTAATGTTTTTTTGCAGAACATCATGACCTGAAAAAAGCTCTGAATCACGAGATGTGACTGAAGTCGGGATGAGAAACGCTGCGATATCATCGAGTTAATAGAGGAGTTAATGGAGCACGTAATCCAGAAAGTGCTGCGCTCATTATTCATCCTGCAGCACTGCGCTTTTATTTTATTCTTTACGGAGGATGTCGTCATCACGCTCGTATATGAAAGTGTGAAATGTTTTAAAAAGTGGAATATTTTTAGATAGAAACGGGCGTTAAAGGCTGAACCGACTAAACGCTGACACAGCAGAGACTGACGTCATGGAGATAAAAAGAAAAAGATGGAAGGTCGAGGAGATTATGGAGAGAGAAAAACACACACACACACACACACACACACACACACACACACACACACACACACACACACACACACACACACACACACACACCATTTAAAGGGGCTTCATAAAGGGATATGAGCTGTGATGGTGTCATTTCAGTTGAGGCAAAGTTATAAATTATTATTATATTATATATTATAATTATAAATTAAAATCCAGCAATCTGTTGAGATTTGAGCTAAATCAAGAAACTATAGACTATCAATAATCACTTTTCTCTACACACACATCCTGCACCTTAAGTATGCATTAGCTATGTATGTGTACATGTGTGTATGTGCGTATATATATATATATATATATGTAAATATGTGTGTATGTGTATGTATGTATGTATACATGCTTTGCTTATGCATACCTTTTTCTTGCTTTATTAGTATTTTTTCTCCATTCTTATGTCCATAATGCATACTGTGTATGCTGATCAACAAATTCTATGAATTTTGTACATAGTGTTGTGCATTTTATTTTTTATAACTTTTATTTTCTTTTCTCTTTCTTTACTCTGTACGCTGCAGTAACAAGCAAATTTCCCCGTTGTGGGATCAATAAAGTCTTATCTTATCTTACCGATGATAATATCAGCTATAGACTATCAATAATCACTATTGATGATAATATCAGCTATAGACTATCAATAATCACTATTATTGATAATATCAGCTATAGACTATCAATAATCACTATTATTGATAATATCAGCTATAGACTATCAATAATCACTATTGATGATAATATCAGCTATAGACTATCAATAATCACTATTGATGATAATATCAGCTATAGACTATCAATAATCACTATTATTGATAATATCAGCTATAGACTATCAATAATCACTATTGATGATAATATCAGCTATAGACTATCAATAATCACTATTATTGATAATATCAGCTATAGACTATCAATAATCACTATTGATGATAATATCAGCTATAGACTATCAATAATCACTATTGATGATAATATCAGCTATAGACTATCAATAATCACTATTATTGATAATATCAGCTATAGACTATCAATAATCACTATTGATGATAATATCAGCTATAGACTATCAATAATCACTATTGATGATAATATCAGCTATAGACTATCAATAATCACTATTGATGATAATATCAGCTATAGACTATCAATAATCACTATTATTGATAATATCAGCTATAGACTATCAATAATCACTATTGATGATAATATCAGCTATAGACTATCAATAATCACTATTATTGATGATATCAGCTATAGACTATCAATAATCACTATTGATGATGATATCAGCTATAGACTATCAATAATCACTATTGATGATGATATCAGCTATAGACTATCAATAATCACTATTGATGATAATATCAGCTATAGACTATCAATAATCACTATTATTGATAATATCAGCTATAGACTATCAATAATCACTATAGATGATCATATCAGCTATAGACTATCAATAATCACTATTGATGATCATATCAGCTATAGACTATCAATAATCACTATTGATGATAATATCAGCTATAGACTATCAATAATCACTATTATTGATAATATCAGCTATAGACTACCAATAATCACTATTAATGATAATATATTGATCTGTTAAATTTAACATTTATTCAGTAATATAAGTCGAGTCCAACTTGTAAATGCAGTGATACACAACCACTGGACACATCTGGATGTTTAATACTCATGTTTTAACAATAATTTGTTGTTGTTTTAAAAAAACTTTAAATGCCCTGTTTATAATTCAAATTGCATCTACTATAGTCAAGTATGGAGAAACTGGATGTCATGAGGAAGATAAAATCAGAGTTATAGTGACGTACAGCTACAGACTGAGTATAAATACTGGCTGTACCAGTATAAATACTCTCTATACAAGTATAAATACTCTCTATACCAGTATAAGTACTCTCTATACCAGTATAAATCCAGTCAGGTACCTGCTGAACGCTCGTAGCAGCTGCGACACCACGGCGCTCAGACGCTGTAAACATGCCACGGCGTCCTGCGGGGGGCGTCCTGCCGGCCCGCAGAGCTGCGAGGCGTCAGGGTCGAAGCCCAGAGCTTTGAACACTTCACAACTGGAACACGACAGGGGAGAGAAAAGACCTCAGGGGTCAGTGGAAGAGTGGAAAAAAAACAAGAAAACACAGAAAAAAAGCGTTGTAGTGTTAGCAGCCGCAGTAGTGTAAGCAGCAGTAATGTTAGCAGTAGTGTTAGCAGCAGTAATGTTAGCAGCAGCAGTGTTAACAGCACAAGTGACAAAGTGAAGCCCTAATACATATAAAAATGTATTAACACACAATTAAACTGTAATGAATTAACAGAGAAACCAATGCAATTATGGGCGACACGGTGGTGCGGTGGGTAGCACTGTTGCCTCACAGCAAGAAGGTCGCAGGTTCAAGACCGCCTTGGGCCTGGGTCTGGGGCCTTTCTGTGTGGAGTTTGCATGTTCTCCCCGTGTCTGCGTGGGTTTTCACCGGGTACTCCGGTTTCCTCCCACAATACAAAAAACATGCTCAGGTTAATTGGTAAACTCTAAATTGCCCATAGGTGTGAGTGTGTGTGTGAATGGTGTGTGTGCCCCACGATTGGCTGGCGACCATCTGGGGTGTATCCCCCTGCCTCTCGCCTTAACGCGCTGGGATAGGCTCCAGCAGACCCCTGCGACCCCGAAAGGGAATAAGCGGGATAGACAATGGATGGATGGATGGATGGATGGACCAATGCAATTATCAAAATAAAATATTCTTCTTCTGCAGCTACTCTTTATTCTATTTTTAATAGCTTTCCAAAAAAACCTCAGATTCAGAGGATGAAATTAACAGATTACGTTACTCCATAATGAGTCAGTGCTTATTTCTACTTATTTGCAGGTGTTAAAGTGAACATACCTGCTATTTACTAAATATGTTATTACCTTGAGCGACATCAAATAATCAAACTCTACTTGTTTTCGAGAATTTTACAATTTGACCAAATTGAGCCAAATCGAGAAAAAAAACTTGAAATAAGGTGAATTATCTGCCATTAACATTAGAGTATTTTACCAAAAACAAGACATTTTAACTTTTTAATATTTTGCAGTATTTAATCACTTATTTTTGGCGGCTTTAAAGTTCACTAAAGGACTTTGGGTTCATCACTCCTCACTTTTTCCAGCTGTTTTGTGTGAGGCCGAGGCAGCTCCAGCAGTAAAAACACACACACGCACTTATGTTTTATTTTCCAGTGATTATGAGCAGTTTAATCCCCCAGAACAACCACCGCTCCACTCACCTCGTCCGACACACGTTGGTCCAGATGTTTTCAAACAGGGCCCAGACGTCCTGATGGGAAACCCGACGTCCGTCTTCCTCGTCTTCATCGTTCATGACGACGTCGCTGGCTGGAGATTCTCCCTGTGACAACAGTTTATACCCTAAAATGTGAAAAACTTTACTCTCTAAACTAAATGCCATGACATCAGACTAGAATGTTATGTAAATGTTATGTAACAGTAAATTGTGGAATTTTTTCCCCAACATCGCCTTCCGCTTTAGTGCGATTTTTGACTTCCCTTTTAAAGAAAGTGAAAATTACCCCAGAAGCCCATAAAAATAGTGAAGAACGAGGTGATGAAGTAAAAGTCAAACAGGATCCCGTGTTTTCGCTCCGTCTGACCTGAGGCTGGAGTCGACGGTAGATTTCGTCCAACGTGGCGATGGCGACGGGAACGCGACTCGAACTTTTCTGGAACGCCGCGACGAGCTTCTTCGCTTTCTGGAGGGCGGCTGATGCCGAGCCGGAATCCAAAGACGTTCCTGGAAATAGACGGAGACGCGTATGTGTTAGACAAGAAAGGAGGTGAACATATAGAGTAAAGTAAAAACACGTCACAATACGAATAAAAAGCATCAAGCATCAATTTTTTTTTACCAGGGGCTCCATACAAGTTTGGTTTAAAAAATACCTGTAAAATTTAAACATTAGTGCTTCAATTTCCCACTTTGTTAGGAGGCTGTGAACATGTCCTCAGCAGCAGTGTTAGCACCAGCAATGTTAGCATCAGCAGTGTTAGCAGTAGTGTTAGCATCAGCAGTGTTAACAGCAGCATTGTTATCAGCTGCAGTGTTAGCAGCAGTAGTGTTAGCAGTAGTGTTAGCATCAGCAGTGTTAACAGCAGCATTGTTAACAGCTGCAGTGTTAGCAGCAGTAGTGTTAACAGCAGCATTGTTAGCAACAGCATCAGCATTGTTAGGAGCAGTGTTAGCAGTAATGTTAGCAGCAGCAGTGTTAGCAACAGCATCAGCATTGTTAGCATCAGCATTGTTAGCATCAGCAGCATTGTTAGCTGTAATGTTAGCATCAGCAGTGTTAGCATCAGCAGTGTTAGCATTAACATCAGCAGTGTTAGCAACAGTGTTAGCAGTAATGTTAGCAGCAGCAGTGTTACCAACAGCATCTGCATTGTTAGCATCAGCAGCATTGTTAGCTGTAATGTTAGCATCAGCATTGTTACCAGCAGCAGTGTTAACAGCAGCATTTTTAGCATTAGCATCAGCAGTGTTAGCAGCAGTGTTAGCAGTAATGTTAGCAGCAGCAGTATTAGCAACAGCATCAGCATTGTTAGAATCAGCATTGTTAGCATCAGCATTGTTAGCATCAGCAGTGTTAGCTGTAATGTTAGCATCAGCATCGTTAGCATTAGCATCAGCAGTGTTAGCATTAGCATTGTTAACAGCTGCAGTGTTAGCAGCAGTAGTATTAACAGCAGCATTGTTAGCAACAGCATCAGCATTGTTAGGAGCAGTGTTAGCAGTAATGTTAGCAGCAGCAGTGTTAGCAACAGCATCAGCATTGTTAGCATCAGCATTGTTAGCATCAGCAGCATTGTTAGCTGTAATGTTAGCATCAGCAGTGTTAGCATTAACATCAGCAGTGTTAGCAGCAGTGTTAGCTGTAATGTTAGCAGCAGCAGTGTTAGCAACAGCATCAGCATTGTTAGCATCAGCAGCATTGTTAGCTGTAATGTTAGCATCAGCATTGTAAGCGTGTGTTAGCAGTGTTAGCATTAGCATCAGCAGTGTTAGCATTCGCATCAGCAGTGTTACCAGCAGCAGTGTTAATAGCTGCAGTGTTAACAGCAGCATTTTTAGCATTAGCATCAGCAGTGTTAGCAGCAGTGTTAACAGTGATGTTAGCAGCAGCAGTATTAGCAACAGCATCAGCATTGTTAGAATCAGCATTGTTAGCATCAGCAGTGTTAGCTGTAATGTTAGCATCAGCATCGTTAGCATTAGCATCAGCATTGTTAGCAGCAGCAGTGTTAGCAGCAGCAGCGTTAGCAGCAGCAGCCTGACAGACAGAATGTAGCTGTACTTTTCCACTGTGATATTTGTTCTTTCCTCATGTACAGTTTATTACCCCCCTCACACTCCTGGTATCAAGGACACAACAACAAGGGCAAAACTCCCATTGGGTTTTTTCAGCTCTTATCGTTCTTGGATAGATTAAAAACACACACACACACGAACACACACACACACACACACACACACACACACACACACACACACACACACACACACACACACACACACAGCAATGTAATTAGATCCCAGGTGAATCTGCTGCTGCAGGGGGCGACTCAGCATCTTTTTCAGCATCTTCAGTGACACACATTCAGTTGTCAGTGGGTGAGAAAATCCCAGAAGATTAATGCATCTTATTTCAATCTTTTTTTTCTGATTTGGGTCACGTTGGTCTTGTTTTAAGAAAATAAGTTCAACATAGACTTTTAGATTTAAAATGACTAAAAAAGAAGAAAAAAAAGCTTGAAATAATATAAATTATCTGCCAGTAGGATAATTCCACTCAATGTTGGACTTATAGCACCAAAAACAAGATATTTTCACCTATTAAGATTCAGAGTTTTTTTTAATCATAAACACTTGAAGCAGATTTGTCCTTCTTATTTCTTATTTAACTGAGGTATAATTAATATTGGTAGAGTCTGGAATCAGCTTTTGCTCACATGAAAAAAAAAACCCTTTTGAAAATATCTGCACTTTATAGACTAATAAATAAATGATCGTTGATTTAACTCCATGTACAAACCTGAGTTGAAGGCCCTGATGAGGTTTACAACGGTTTGTTCCATGTTCCGAGGAACGACGAAGCCGAACACGGCGATCCAGTGCTTCTTCAGACAGTGCAGCACATCCAGCAGCGTCCACGGAGGTTTTTTATAAACTATCTGCAAAAAAGACAAATAAAAAACACCTTGAAACAATTATTTAAATCATGCAATGGTCACATTTAAAGTATTATTCACTTTAAAGCTTGGGTCCTTTACATCAAAAGATAGATTTTAACTTCCATTTAAAGCACAAACGCACAAAAAATAAAAATATTGTTATTGCACTGCAAGAAATGGCATATTATCAGAAGAAAATATATTGTATTTAATACAATTAGCCCAATATTGAGTAGAATTATCTTGAACTGGAAGATTATTTTGGTTGGTTCAAGTTTTTTTTTCCCAAAATCGATATTGATAATAATAATATTAAAGCTAGAAAGTCAGAATTATAAGATGAAAAGTCCAAAATATCCAATACAAATCTGAATTATGAGATTAAAACTATAAAATATCAGATAAAAAGACAGAATTATGAGATAAAAAATCCCAAATATCAGATAAATCTGGAATATGGGATAAAAACTACCAAATATCAGATATTAAGACAGAATTATGGGATAAAAGATCAAATAAAATATTAAAACATATCAGATAAAAAAAACAAAATTTAGATAAAAAGTCAAACAATTTAATCTTATCTATTCACAAGTAAATTGACCAAAACTCAAGAACAAAACAAAAAAACGTGAAATAAGTAAAATCATAAACTAATGGATTATACTTCAAGATTCTTAATGTTGGACTAATAGTACTAAAAACAGGATATTTTCACTTTAAAAATTCTAATGAGAAATTATATTGTTGAAATTACACTTTTTTTCCTCATGTTATTTATTCTGTTTTGTAAATTAAAGCTTAATTAATCATGTAAATCATAATATATGTCTTTACATAAAAAGGAGCAGATATTTGTAGGCGTTGTTCTTTAAATCTCTCTACTGTATTTGGCCCCCGATCTAAACTAAAGTTTCTCCCCTGGTGTAAAACAGACGATGTAGAACATTGGTTTTGTGATTCCACCTCTTTCCAGAGGTCCTGGAACGCCGCCTTCATCTCCAGCTCCAGGACGTCGGACAGAACGTCCAGGAGACACGACTCCAGCTCAGAAACACAGCTGCTGACGTCAGGACTTCTGTCCCTGTCGTCTCCTCAGGAGAGAAAATATGACATTAGGACTCAGTCTGGCATTTTATCATTTTATTTATTTAGTGATCGATCATCTTTGCAGCTGAAATTATGATGAGATGAAGCAAAGAAAACAGCAAATGATGAGTGGACAGTACATTCAGAGGTGTAGTTTGGACTATAGATAAACTGTAATTATAATCAGGGTTTTAACGTTAAATTAATGTTAAAACATGAGAATTAAACATCCAGATGTGTCCAGTGGTTGTGTATCACTGTCTTTACAAGTTGGACTCCAGTCATATTACTGAGGAAATGTTAAATCTAACAGATCAATATATTATCAATAATAGTGATTATTGATAGTCTATAGCTGATATTATCAATAATAGTGATTATTGATAGTCTATAGCTGATATTATCATCAATAGTGATTATTGATAGTCTATAGCTGATATTATCATCAATAGTGATTATTGATAGTCTATAGCTGATATTATCATCAATAGTGATTATTGATAGTCTATAGCTGATATTATCAATAATAGTGATTATTGATAGTCTATAGCTGATATTATCATCAATAGTGATTATTGATAGTCTATAGTTGATATTATCATCAATAGTGATTATTGATAGTCTATAGCTGATATTATCAATAATAGTGATTATTGATAGTCTATAGCTGATATTATCAATAATAGTGATTATTGATAGTCTATAGTTGATATTATCATCAATAGTGATTATTGATAGTCTATAGCTGATATTATCAATAATAGTGATTATTGATAGTCTATAGCTGATATTATCAATAATAGTGATTATTGATAGTCTATAGCTGATATTATCATCAATAGTGATTATTTATAGTCTATAGCTGATATTATCATCAATAGTGATTATTGATAGTCTATAGCTGATATTATCAATAATAGTGATTATTGATAGTCTATAGCTGATATTATCATCAATAGTGATTATTGATAGTCTATAGCTGATATTATCAATAATAGTGATTATTGATAGTCTATAGCTGATATTATCATCAATAGTGATTATTGATAGTCTATAGCTGATATTATCAATAATAGTGATTATTGATAGTCTATAGCTGATATTATCATCAATAGTGATTATTGATAGTCTATAGTTGATATTATCATCAATAGTGATTATTGATAGTCTATAGCTGATATTATCAATAATAGTGATTATTGATAGTCTACAGCTTTTTATTTTCCTCTGAATTCACATCTTAATATTTAACTTGAATGTTTTAATTGACATTAAACTAAAACCCCTCCACCTCTGCCTAGATGATCGTGTACAGATCAGTTTCTCGTTCAACCCTTGGCTCACCGGTCTGTGAGGGTCCAACAGGAGGTTCTGGTCTGAACCCGCTGGCCGGTGGTGGTGAGGACACCTGGGGCCTGACGTGGGGTGGCGTGGGGTCCCCCTGGACCCGGGGACCAGGTCTGGACCCCCTGACCTCTGCCTCCAGGTCCCTCTTAGTGCAGGCCCTCACCCCGCTCAGGATGGCCTTCACACACAGGTTCTTATCATTACTGGGAAGAGAAGTCAGTGCTGCTTTTAATCAGGAGTCTAAGTATACATGAAAAACACATAGTTAACAATAAATGATCTATCTGTACAACCACAAAGGTTATTGGACTTTAACCTGGAATCAGAATAAATCTACAACATGTGAGGAGACGACAGAAGAGTCAGAATCTATTTATGTTGATGATACACAGAAAATGGAGTTAGAATAGTGGATGCAAATCTAAAATTGTGAATTACTACAGACAAAAATACTTTATTTAAAACTTAAAAGAAGACCAAACTTCATTATCTGCAATGCAAAGTGGAATTATTAATAAGATCAGAGTTTAAAGGTCAATTATTGTTCCATAAAATGCTATAAATCACTGAGGATCATTAAGAACATGAAGAATATTTTCTGTAAATGTTTAAAAAGGAGATTATAAAGGAGCCAATTAAATAATCCCACAAACAGCTCCAATCTAAATAAATCTCTAAATAGTGGTTAGCTGCAGCTACTACTGATATTATATTAAACTATTTTATTATTGTATTGATGATGTGGATATTGATGATATATATTGATGCTGGAACAGGAACAGATAAAATACTTTATTTAGTGTTGGAGCTCAGGTTTAACATGGGATTTATTTACATTTTTTAGTTTATTTTTTTTTAACAGGTTAATTTGTTGAGTTTTGATGGTGTTTCGTTCCAGTCGTTTCTTCCTGTTTCTATTATTCATGCTAAGCTCCACTAACTGAACGCAGCTTCATATTTAGCCGCTCAACGATTCATTTCAGACTATCGATTCACATCTTTTATTTATTTTTTTATTCTTTTTGGAGGTCTCGTGGCTAAAAACACTGAAAAACAGGTCAGTATCAGGCTAAATTTATCAATGTGGAGAAATAGAAAAGGCCAGACGAGAGAAATGGGTCAAATAATGTAGAACAACACAAAGGCGAGCGAAAACAAAAAAAAAACACAACAACCCAGAATTCCTTGCTCAGCACATCCATTCTCACCCAATTACTCTGCCTGGCTCTCTCTCTTTTTTCTCATCCCGACTGGAACTATCTGGCTGGAGCCACTCAGTCACATGCATGTTATTGGCAGAGGACTCTGGTGTTTATTAGCTATAAAACAGTCTAAAATATCAGATAGAAAGTCCCAAATATGAGATAAAAAAGACAGAATTATTAGATAAAGTCTAAAATGTCAGATAGAAAGTCACAATTTTGAGATAAAAAGTCCAAAATATGAGATAAAAAAACAAAATTTAGATAAAAAGTCAAACAATTTAAACTTATCTATTAACAAGTAAATTGACCAAAACGCAGAATCATAAACTAATGGTATAATATAGTTGAAATTACACTTTTTTTCTCATTATACTTATTCTGTTTTGTAAATTAAAGGTTAATTAATCATGTATATCATATAATATATATCTTTACATAAATAGGAGCAGATATTTGTAGGCGTTGTTATTTAAACTTGATTTTTACTGGTCTCTACTGTATTTGGTTTAACCCTCCTGGTGTAAAATAGACGATGTTGAAGCGTCAGGAGACACGACTCCAGCTCAATCTGGCTGGAGACACTCAGTCACATGCATGTGCATTATTCGCAGAGGACAGACACACACACACACACACACACACACACACACACACACACACACACACACACACACACACACACACACACTCTGCAGCAGCAGCAGCTCAGGACTCACGTGCACAGGATGAGGGCGCCCCCTGGGTACAGGTCCTGGTACTGCAGGCAGCACTGCAGCACCCGGTCATCGTTGTTCTCAGGGTTCAGATCATCTGGGGACAAGCAGGTGGGGGGGGGTTAACACACCACATTCCATTCCACGGCGACATGCACGTTCGTGACACGTGTAGACGTAACGCGGCAGGTTGTGAGAAAGGAAGAAGTTGCAGAACAAAAGCTGCAGAGCTGAAGTTTGCATCATTCACGTTTTATAGGTTAGTTTAAGTCCTGCATGAGGCCAACCTGCCCTTCAGATGCACGCAGCGCATGTTAAGATGAACTATGCAGACACTGTGCGGCGCCACCTGGTGGCTGAAAGGTGAAGAGTGGAGCATTTACTGACACCTCTGGTGTTTATTAGCTACAAACACCAGAGGTGTCAAATTCAATTTTTTTCATGGGCCACATTCTGCACATCGGACCAGTAAAAAAAATTAAATAAATAACAACAGCCCTTTCTTTATGGAAGAAATACATTAAAGATATTTAGGATAAAGTCATAAATATCATGTGGTACCACATAGATTAAAGGTCAGTGACAAATCATGTTTTGCAAGATGAGAAAGTCCAAGAAAGAATTTAAATAAAGTTTTAAGAAACAATTTTAATGTCTCTCAAAATGCACATTTTGTGTTTTTTGGACCCCAATTTTCAAATCCTAAAAAGAATGATTATATTTTAAATATTTAATCCACCTGTAATGTAAAACTAGTTTATTGTGTGTGCTTCAAATTTTCAGGTAGATATTTAATTAAAAACATGTAGAGATGATAAAACCCAGAAAGCGTGGCTCACATCTGGCGTCGGCGGCCTGCTGCATGGACTGGCCCCACAGCGAGGGGTCGCGTCTCTTCAGGGACTCGTAGACGTAGGCGATGGCGGGGCACGCCAGGTGGGCCACGGAGCCCCGCAGGCCACGCCCCATCTTCAGGGAGTCCAGCTCCTGGAGGACCACCCAGGGGACCAGGACCACCAGGGACCCCAGGCCTGGGGGGGGAGAAGGTGATTTTAGTGGTGAGTCGCCCTAATAAAATATAATTATAAATAGCAGAATAGGTTAAAGCAGTGGTCCCCAAACTATGGCCCACCTCCACATTTGGTGGGGCCGCCTGAACACCAGAGAGCATTTAGATTTTTTCTTATACCATATTTTCACGACTATAAGGCGCACATCACCATTCGACTAAAAACAGTAAAGCAGCAGAAGAAATGAAAATTGAACATTTCCGTCTTGGTGCTTTTGTTTCTGTCCATTTCTCCATCCAGACCAGGACTACGGTAGCACAGCAACTTCCAGCGTATTATAACGCATCATTTAGAGGAAAGTGACTCTGATGGTGAAGAAAGTGAAGCTGGCATGTTTGATGGAGATTTAGCTGCTGTTGGAATCAGAAACAGAGGATGAGGACTTTGATGGTTTGATTGATGACATTACCCCGCTCTCTTTTTAAATACACACACTTGTGTGCTTGTTTTATCCGTGTGTTTTACCATGATGATTAAAAAATGTTAGTACTTTGTAATCAATACTTAAATAAAGCACAAACAAACTCAGTTTAGCTCTCACTTGATTGTGGCTTTCTGGAAAACAATACATTTTTACATTTATCACTCTGCAATCATCCCACTTGTTCTTTTACAAACTGATCCCGACCCTTATCCCGGTCAAAGTTATGTGGCCTCACAGGAAACCGTTCGGGGACCCCTGCGTTAAGGTAATAAAATCATTTCATTCACCTCCAAGGCCACAAAATCTGATGTTTTTCACATAGTCGAGATGAGAGAGGAGGATGTTGGTGTCGAGGACAAGGATCAGGTCTGGATGAGCAGCTTTGTCTGGTAAACAATAAAAAAAGAATTAATAACAGAAGGTAATAATAGAATTAATAATAGAGAAACATCAACTTCCTGTTTGTTTCACTGCTACATGTTTGGGAAAAAAAGAAAAGAGATATATACATGAGTTAAAAAGATTTATTATGTAATATGTCATGTGGTGTAATCCTAAAAATCGGGTTTTAAAAAATAATTATACACATGATATCAACTAGTTTTCTATTCTAGGTGCATTCAATATTTAGAGTTTATATAGTACCAGATAGGTGTAATATATATATATATATAATGTATTAGCTCCACCCACCGTGTGTCTGTGTGTGTGTGTGTGTGTGTGTGTGTGTGTGTGTGTGTGGTATTAGCTCCACCCACTCGCTGTTTGTGTGTGTGTGTCCTCCAGGGGGTCGATGTCCATACAGGTGAGTTCTCCGTAGCTCTGCATCACCTGCAGCTCCAGCCTCCGCTCAGAACGAGCCAGATGAAGCTGCTCCACCAGCTGCATCTCCAGGGAATAAAATATGGAAAACATCAGACAAAACACAACTCAACTGTTGGTGATTGTGATCAAATGAAGACTTTAGGTGAATTTTATTTTAACATTTTCTGTGCTTTTTTGATTTACTTTTCCAGAATGGATCGGGACCCTTTTTTGTTTTTGTTTTTTTATTCCATTTTTTAACCTGATACCTGAAGTTCTTTTAATAATCTGTTAAATTATACTGTTTATCTGTGACCACACACACATTTTACTCTGGAAACACCCTTCCGATTAACATTTTGAACTTGAACATGAAACTGATTTGTCGACAATAAAAAAACATCTTGTTTGAAATTTCAGTTCAGAACTCCATCCTGTCATCCTCAACATCCTGTTTCCATCAAGTAAAAAGAGAATTCTGTGAATCACAGTGGGTTTTTCCTCACCTGGTCAGTGCACATCTCGCTGTCAGCAGGAGGAACATCTGGACGAACATCTGGACAAACATCTGGACACCTGACAGCCGCTGGCATCGTCCCTTCACGTGAGGAACCGGGAGCGTCGTCCACGCCGCCGCCTGGAAGCGGACGCACCTTTTTTGGGATCTTGAATCCCAGTTTTTTCGACTTCTCAACGGTTCGACTCGGAGGCGAAGACGTTCTCTGACGGGTCACGTGACGATGGGATGGCGACTTCTGGGTCCGGTGAGGCTCAGAGAGGGAAACCTCACCCCTGTTCCTGTCCCTGTCCTCCCCTTTGTCTTTGTCTTTGGTCCGGAGCCGTGGGGGGTCCAGACCGGCGGTCGACGTCTTCCCGTCTGGTTTTTTTCTCTTTTCCCGTTCGTTGCTGCTGCTTCGCTGCTTTTTGGAGCGAGGCGGGCTCCCGGCGGTCGACCTCTTATCCGAGCTTCCTCTCGACTTCCTCTCTCCTGTCTGGGAACTTCCTGCCGTCTCGTGTTCAGGCTTCAGGGGTTTTATCGATCTCCTTTGTACAGTTTTATCAGGGGCGACGTCCCGGGTCTCTGAGGTCTCCCCTCTGCTCTCTGCAGGTTTCTGGCGCGTTGATCGAGTTCCTGACAGTCGGTACACAGCGTTTTTAATCTGTCGGCCGCTGTGAGAATCCTTGTTAAAGGTAAGAGAAGCAGCATCTTTCTGTTTGGTTTCACTGCTACAGGTGGAAGAAAAGAAAAATATAACAGTCAGATACACAAGTTAAAAAGTAAAATTTAAAATGTCATGTGGTGTATTCCTAAAAAATGGGTTTTAAAAAGTTATACACATTATATCAACTAGTTTTATATTCTACGTGGATTCAATATTTAGAATTTAACATTCTTTTTCAATCATTTCATGTCGAAAAATCCAAATTTTTATAAAAAATAAATGGCACAAATCTACCACGTTTTTGCATTTTCCCTTAAAACAGAACAAAACTGTAGAATAATATTTTCCTGAATGAGTAAATGCTCAAACTGATGTCTGTTTTTTTCTTTTACAAATTAGGCAAGTTTATTTGTAAAAAATTCATTAATTATTATTATGTAAACATTAATCATATTGTTAAACTCTCTTAAATTTTTTTAAAAAACTAAAAACACATATCGACTATTCATATATTCTAGGTGGATTAAATATTTAATTTTTCATTTGGTTTTGTAAAAACGGACATGTTAAAACCAGTGAACCGATGTTTTTGACTTTCTCATCTTACCAACTATTATTTGTATTTAATTATGAATATGAGTGAACAGTGATAAACTAACCAGCAGTTTTCTACATTAATTCATTATTTCAAGTCAAATATCTAACATCTAACCTTTTGTATATGTTGGAATTTTGCTCCTTTTTAATCCTGTTGGTGACATTGTGCTTTTTGGATTCCTGTAATAGAAGGAAAAAAGAAATAATGAATAAAATATATATTCACATCATGTTATGAAACTATATAATAATAATAATAATAATAATAAAGAATAGTTTTTTCTCACCTCATCTTCTTCACTGGAGGATAAAGACTTCTTCTGCTTCCTCTTTTTGGATTTTTTGGACATTTTTCCTCTTTTTTCCTCTATTTTTAAAGATCAGATATAATTTCAGTGACTAATTCAAACAGATTCTAACATTGTCGAAAATAAATGCAAATAAATGAATATAGACGTGAAAATATGACTTGAAATCTGAGTGTACAGGT
Source organism: Eupleurogrammus muticus (assembly GCA_036785175.1). Taxonomy (NCBI): domain Eukaryota; kingdom Metazoa; phylum Chordata; class Actinopteri; order Scombriformes; family Trichiuridae; genus Eupleurogrammus; species Eupleurogrammus muticus. The sequence continues at coordinate 3,632,785 of JAYKQN010000027.1, read as the reverse complement.
GATAATAGAAACCACAATTGTTATTATTCATACTATATTGTGATATATTTAATCATATTATGAAGTATTCATGTTCTTTATTTTTTTTATTTTTACAGATTATCTACATGGTCATAACGAGCCAACAAACAGGTTAGCTTAATACAATCTGATTGAGTTAATTCTTTATTTAAAACCCCAAATTTAGAAGCAACTGAAATCTAATCACACCCGAACATGTGTGAATAATCGTAAATAATCGTATTTAAAGTGAATTTTAAGCTTATAATCACGTTGTTATTGTCATTTTAAACATAAACAACAAGTTAAAGTTCGTAGTTACCGTTTTTATCAGACTCTTAAACCGACAGGTTGACGTTAATCCTGCTCGTTAGATCCTTTAGAAACGTTCGCGGATCGTTGGATCGTTTTAAGATTTAAATAAAATGAAATAAACGCGTTTTCGCCGAAATTTCTCGCCGACTGTTTTTCGAAAAAACATTCGCGGAGCCACTTCCGGTTTGTCTTCTTCTTCTACGCTTTCAAACGGCGGTTGACGAACCATCACGTGATGTGACGCAGCGTTGCCTGGTGGACGGTTGAAGAACTGCAGTTCCTCAAATAAAAAAAACATGATGGAAATCTGTGATTTATAAGCTGCATATAAACTATATTGTTGACAACTAATGTTTGGCCTGACGAGAAAGTCAAAAACTTTTTAATATACAGTTTTAAGAAGCATATGTACATTCTGTGTTCATGTTGGTTTCTTGTCGTTTAAAAGTCCATTTTAGAATTACTTCACACAGAATGTGCAATTATTTTTGACAGAAATGCCAAATGGTGTAACCACTTAGAAAGAATGAATAAAAAATTAGCTGATATATATATATATATATAGGGCGACACGGTGGAGCAGTGGGTAGCACTGTTGCCTCACAGCAAGAAGGTCGCAGGTTCAAGACCGCCTTGGGGCCTGGGTCTGGGACCTTTCTGTGTGGAGTTTGCATGTTCTCCCCGTGTCTGCGTGGGTTTTCACCGGGTACTCCGGCTTCCTCCCACAATACAAAACATGCTCAGGTTAATTGGCAAATCTAAATTGCCCATAGGTGTGAGTGTGTGTGTGAATGGTGTGTGAATGGTGTGTGTGCCCCACGATTGGCTGGCGACCATCTGGGGTGTATCCCTGCCTCTCGCCATAAAATGCGCTGGGATAGGCTCCAGCAGACCCCTGCGACCCCGAAAGGGAATAAGCGGGATAGAAAATGGATGGATGGATGGATGGATATATATATATATATATATATATATATATATATACTGACTTTGGCGTTGCAGTTACGTTTTTGTGCCACATGATGGCGCTGCAGCTCCATCCAGAAACACACTGACCACCAAACAAACACAATAAAGCTAAAGCAGCAAAAACAACAAATAATCAGCTTTATGTTGGTTTCTTGTCATTTAAAATTAGATTTATATCATTTCCTTTCTTCTTAATTTTACAAAAATCACGATTTTGTGCTGTTTTTGATGCAAAATGTCATATGGTGTAACTGAAAAAGAAGGATAAATTAAAATAATGAATCCACCTGAATATAAAACTAGTTGATAGCATATATTTTTTGACCTTTTAAAATCATTTTAATAGAGTTAAACTATTTGGTACACATTTGTTAGGGTTACACCACATGACAATTAGTTTGCATTGTCCCATAAAACAAAATATATAATTATATAAATCAATTTAGTGCACTAGTATAAATTTAACAACATGAGTATAAAATAGTTGAATCAGCTTCATTATGAGCAGCTACAACATTAGAATGCTGCAGACTGGTTCATCCTTATTTCAGTATTTCACATCATTTCATGATGATTTCATGTGATAGAAACATTCATTTTCATTGAAATCAACAGGATTTATGAGGAAATTCAAATAATATACTGAAGTTTTGTGAAAAAACTTCAACATTTCTACATCTATTGATAATCATCCAGTTATGACTGTTTCATGATGCGTTTCCTTATTTTATTTTAATGAAGGAGAAATAAATTGAAGAAAATCTGGTGACATTTCCCTCATAGATGTTATTTAATAAAGAAAAAGGGAACATTAAAAGCCCTGGAAGGATAATCAGCTTTAAAACGCTTTTATTTGTGATATTTAAGTACAATTTCCTGACAACACTGTTTTACTTTAATGAGATTCTCATGTTGTTTCACCTTCTTGTTGATTTCTGTTGATAAGTGTAGTTTTAAGGATAATTTAACAACTTTAAAACAATGTTCAGGTGCTCAAATAAATGCTGACGCGTGTTTTTCTCACTGTGATTTTTCCTCCTGTTCAAACTAACAGAAGCTCAGGTCCAAATCTACTTTATTTAAATTAAACTGAAGTGATGAGGAATAAATCAGGTTGCGAGCAAAGTGTGTTTCAAAGTTTATGTGGAGATAAAACAACGTTTAAAGAGTCTGAGATAGTCCAAATAAAGTGAAAATCTCCCATCTGGTTCTGTAGAACAAACCATAACAAAAACAGGGAGTTTGGCTCCAAAACGTAAAAATACGTTGAACTGATTGAAGCCATTTGTCTGATGAGCTTCATCTGTACAGAAAGAAAAACGAGGATTAAACCAGATCAGATGATTTAAAGAAGATTATGAAGAATCTGATGAAGTCAGAGAGAAAAACAAGGTTTTAGGGTTTGTGAAAACGTCACTGAAGAGATGGAAGACAGGTGTCTGTCTACCTGTCTCTACCTGTCCCTCTCTCTCTCTCTCTCTCTCTCTATGTCCCTCTCTCTCTCTCTCTCTCTCTCTATGTCTCTCTCTCTCTCTCTCTACCTGTCTGTCTGTTTCTGTCTTTTCTGATTTTCTCTTTTCTTCTTTCAAACACATTTGGCTTCAATCAATGAACATATTTATACTGACGGTAAATGCTTCTGTTGCGTGTGTGTGTGTGTGTGTGTGTGTGTGTCCACATGCATGTGGTGTATGATGTGTGTGAGTATGTGTTGGGGAGGGTCTTCACTGCACTAATGGTTTGTTCAGAAACCTGAGCAGAGTGTTTTATAAAAATAGGAAAGTTAATGGTTAACTACTGTCTACACACACACACACACACACACACACACACACACCTCTCTGACTGTGTGTGAGTGTGTGTGTGTTTCTCTCAGCAATAGTTATAGTAATAATGAGTTTTCTTCAGGTCACGCTGCAGAATGAATCCCTGGAGACAATTATTCAACAATAAAAACTGGCTTTTGTCAGATGTTTTCTTGTAAAACCACCAGGATTAAACTCACACCAGTGACTGAACTGTTGACACTGATCATCAGTGATGTTAAACACAGCAGCTGATGAGTCCTGGAGGTAAAAATAAAAAGGGTTGGAACCATGGATTAAACACAGTGATGAGCACTTTTTAAAGGGCAAAAAGGAACCACAAAGGGCACACACACTGTGTCTTTACCATGAACAGTTTTAAATTAAACTCTTCTTAAATAAAGTATTTTATCTGTAGTATCAAACTTGTGCTGCATATATGAAAAAAACTCTATTTCCTGATTTGTGTTAAATTGGACAACTTTGTTTTTAAATGACTGAAATCAAGAAAACACTATTTTATGTGTTAGGGACCGTCTGCAATTTCCATGTTTCAGTAGGAACTGAAAAATGAAAATTATTCACCAAAATACATTAATAAATAGATTATTTTAATCCTTTTTTTGTCGATTTGGGTATATTTGTCTTCTTTTATGAAGGAAAAAAAAGTTAAAATTGACTAAAATCATGTAAAAATAGTGTCCATGTTAGGGACCGTCTGCAAGTTCCATGTTTCAGCAGTTTTCTGTAGTTTATCATATCAACAATGAACCAATATATATATGATAATAAATAATTTCTAAAATTATTTAAAAATTGTGATTTCTAAATGTAGATATACTTCATATTCTGAATGATGCTCAGAGTGATTTCTAAGATTTTATGTAGAAAAAAATCATTCTTTGACCTGTATATGTTATTATTCATGAACTTTTACTGTAGGTGTTTTTTCTTCCTAAAATTTAGTCAGTTTGTTTTAAGTTTTAATTTTTTTTCACTTTGTATTAAAATACAATATTTTTTTTCCCAACATTCTAACTCTATTTAACATAAATAGATTCTGTCTCTTCTGTATGTCCTCAAATGTTGTAGATTTATTCTGATTCCAGGTCCGATAACCTTTGTGTTTGTACAGATATTCCACATTTATCATCATTTACAGCAGGAAAACTGATGAATAAGTCAAGTATTTTACTACTAACATAGTTTTTATAGTGCAGATGCACTTTTACTTACATACTTACTTGTAAGTTAGATTTGTTAAGTTAGATTTTTATGCAGGATTTTTACTTGTAATGAAGTATTTAAAAACACTTTACTGATAAAGACGTAGGGTCAGTAACTGCAGTAATATACTATAGGTTGTAGTAATTTCAGCATCGATGATGATGATGGTGATTTAAAAAAAATAAGAATGAAGCTCACAGTTGATGAAGATGAAGATGAAGATGTAGGGGCTGTATCTACAGTAACATATTAATAGATAGGGCCAGTAACTGCAGTAGTGTAATAGTAGTTGTAGTAGTTTGAGTGTCAACAATTGGGATATTAATGATTTAAAAAAAATGAAGATCACTGTTGTTGATGATGATGATGATGATGATGATGATGGACCAGTATCTACAGTCATATACTATATAGTTGTATTTTGAGCATCAACATTGATGGTGGTGATTTAGATAGATAGATAGATAGATAGATAGATAGATGGATAGATAGATAGATAGATGGATAGATAGATAGATAGATAGATAGATAGATAGATAGATAGATAGATCAGACTTTATTGATCCCACAGCAGGGAAAATTGCTTGTTACTGCAGCGTACAGAGTAAAGAAAAAGGAAATAAAAGCTATAAAAAAATAAAAATACACACTATGTACAAAATTCATAGAAAAGGAAAATGATCACAGCGGATAATGATGAAGATGATGAAGATGTAGGTACAGTCACTACAGTAATAAACTAGTAATTTTAATAGTTGATGATGATAGTAATTATTAAAAAAATGAAGATTACAGATGATGATGATGATGATGATGAAGATGGACCAGTATCTACAGTCATATACTATTTTTTAGTTGTATTTTGAGCATCAACATTGATGGTTGTGATTTAGATAGATAGATAGATAGATAAATAGATAGATAGATAGATAGATAGATAGATAGATAGATAGATAGATAGATAGATAGATAGATAGATAGATAATAAAAGCTATAAAAGAAACGAAAATACACAACACCATGTACAAAATTCGTAGAAAAGGAAAAAATACTGATGAGGAGGATGATGATGAAGATGTAGGCTCAGTCACTACAGTAATATAATAGTAGTAATGATGATATGAATAGTAATGATGATGGACCAGTATCTACAGTCATATACTAATTTTTTTATTTTTTTTATTATTTTTTAGTTTTATTTTGAGCATCAACGATGATGATTTTTATAATAAAAGGATGAAGCTCAGCGACGATGATGATGCTGAGGAGGAGGATGAAGATGACTCCGCGTGGTGGGCGTGTCCGTGAGGACCGCACCACCACCTCCACCTCCGCCCCTCCCTCCGCCTCAGTCCGCATCCGCAGCTCCGGCTCCAGGACGCGGCTGAACGCGGCTCCTCTTCCCGCTGAGCTCCTTGGTCGCACGCGCCATGTCCGCAGCTCTTCGCGCCGTCTTCCTGCTGCTGTGCGCGGCCGTGGCGGCGGCGCGTGCCCGGCGCGGCTCCGCGGAGCACGCGGACGCGGAGGAGAAGATGCGCAGCGCCAGATGCGCGTCCAGGTGTTTGACGCTGCACATGACGCAGCTGGCTGCGGCGTTCAGGCGCCTCCAGGTAAACCAACAACCGACAGTCAGTCTGAGTTTGGAGGAAGTTAAAGACGGTTTAAAGACTGTTCAAACTGTTTAAAGACTGTTTAAAAACGGTTTAAAAACTGTTTAAAAACTGTTTACAACGTTTAAACTGTTTAAAAACTGTTTAAAGATAGTTTTAAAACTGTTTAAAAAACTGTTTACAAACTGTTTAAAAACTGTTTAAAACGTTTAAACTGTTTAAAACTGTTTAAAAGTTGTTTAAAACTGTTTAAAAACTGTTTAAAAACGGTTTAAACTGTTTAAAACTGTTTAAAAATTGTTTAAAAACTGTTTAAAAACTGTTTAAAACGTTTAAACTGTTTGAAACTGTTTAAAAACTGTTTACAAACTGTTTAAAACGTTTAAACTGTTTAGAACTGTTTAAAAACGATTTAAAAGCTGTTTAAACTGTTTAAAACTGTTTAAAAGTTGTTTAAAACTGTTTAAAAACTGTTTAAAAACGGTTTAAACTGTTTAAAACTGTTTAAAAACTGTTTAAAACGTTTAAACTGTTTAAAGACAGTTTTAAAACAGTTTTAAAACAGTTTTAAAACGATCATCAGGGCTGGAAACGAGACGTTCAGTCTGTGTCATGTTGGTTTCTAGTTATTTCACAAAAAACACAATTTAATGTGATTTTTGACTTAAAATGCCAAAGACTTTTTCTGATAAAACAGCAGTGTGTTTTGTGTGGTCACACACCTGTTCATCAGGTAAAGAGGGCGGTGTAACCTGAAATATGAACTAACTATTAATCCACCTGGAAGATAAAACTAGTTTATCACTGTTAAACAGAGTTAAACTATTTCTTCACATTTTTGTTTGAAGCAGCAGAAGTAGGAGGCTGCACCTCTGTCTACACTACCACTGTGTTAAAAAGGTGCATTATGTATATTATGTGTAATTTTCTGTAATTACTGCTTGTTGTTGTTGACAGAAACGCTGAAACGCTGAAACGCTGCAGTTCAGTCGCTTCACGACAGCGTCTCATAGATGAAGCTCAGAATGGGATCATGCAGACAGATGTACATTAACTTATTAAAAAGCCCAGAGAGGAGTTAAATGAAAGTTTTAACCATGTTCTCATCAGGGTTTATATGAGTGGTTTGGATGCATTTGGGACAATGGAAAAAAAAAATTCCATGTGGAATTAATAGAAACAGAGACTTTTAAATGACACAGAACCAACAAAACCTGTATTTTAACTTTCTCATCCTTTTCAAAATGATTTATCAGAGATCCATTCGTTCGTCGATCGGTTGCTTCATATCGTTCTGTTTTAACTTTAATGTTCAGGAGCAGCGATCTGCTGCGTGTTGACTGTAGGTGTATTTATTCAGTTTGATTCGTTCTGTTCTGTTAAATGTTCAGACGTCCTCGAACACGTCGATGAAACACTTCAGGTTGTTTCCTCTGATGTAATTACTGTTCAGTGAATTTACAGATGCAGTTGGTGATTGAGACGTTAAACTGTTAAAAAAAACGACAAGACATCAAATATTCTCTGCTCTGATGGACTGAAAAGCAGGAAAATACTGATTTATATTAAACTATAATAGAGTCTTTGCAGAAAGAGAAACCACGTCAACTTTCCTGTTGTTTCTACCTGCGTTTTTTTTTTTTTTTTTCCCACAAACGTGTTTTTTTTTAAACGTCGCTGGTGAAAAATCGCTCATCGACCTTTTTGTCGTGAAGAATGTGAGATTAACGGGGACCAAAGAAAAAGAAAAGCCACTTATCGTTAACGGCTTCAACATGTGGACGCTGTGTAGTGGGTGGGAAAGTCATTAGTGTGTGTGTGTGTGTGTGTGTGTGTGTGTGTGTGTGTGTGTGTGTGTGTGTGTGTGTGTGTGTGTGTGTGTGTGTGTGTGTGTGTGTGTGTGTGTGTGTGGTCAGTGACAAATAACAGTTGTTTGGCAGCATGAGAAAACTGTTTAAAACACAGTTTACAGACGCGTTCAGTCATTAAATCTACAGTTTGTGTTCATGTTATTGGTAAATGTACCTGAAATAGAAGAATAGATTTATTCATCCAACCAGAATTTAAACTAGTTGACATCATGTGTGTGTTTTTTTCATGTGTGTGTTTTTTTCATGTGTGTGTTTTTTTCATGTGTGTGTGTTTTCTTTTTTACTCAGTTTTTAGGGTCACATGACATTTTTGACATTTCCCCATAAAACAAAAGGTTTTGGTCCAGAATAGACTCACACCACCTGTGTGTCGGCTAATGAGGGCGACCTCTGGATGACTGTGTGTGTGTGTGTGTGTGTGTGTGTGTGTGTGCGTGTGTGTGTGAGAACAGGAACAGGTCGTACAGTTTAAACTTTATGAAGTGGAGCGCAGTAGTCCAGATTCATTTATTTATTTTTCTATTTATTACGTCTCTTTTACAGAAGCAGCACAAACATGAAACAGTAGAACATGAGGAAAAAGTCATAAAAATACACATCAAACTTACAAAAAACAGTGTCAGGTTTCTGTTTTAACAGATAAAAAATGTCATGTGGTGTAATCCTAAAAACTAAAAACAGATAGTTTAACTCTCTTATAAAAGATAAAAAAAACACCTGATATAAACTAGTTTATATTCTATGTGCATTAAATATTTAATTTAAAATTTAAATTAAATCAAACAAATTTATTTAAAATTTGTTCTTTTTAAATTACACCAAAAAATCTCACATTCTGTTTTTTTTTTTATAAAAAAGTGGTACAAACAGACCTTTAAATGACAATAAACCAACATGAGCACATAATGCTAAAAGTAGTTTTATATTCTAGTAGAAAAAATGTGTAAAACCGGTAAAATCATTATTTATTAGTTAAACCATTTGACATTTAATGTCAAAAATTGCAAAATAAAATTGTGATTTTTGTGAAATGAATGGTAAAAATGGACTTTTAATGATAGTGTGAAGTAGAAATTCCTGTGATTTTTACACTCTACCCACTAGTGGACTGAGTGTTTGCTGCGGTTTTATCCCATTTATTACTTATTACTGTCATTTCAATGTAATTCCACACATGCAGGGATCTTTGCTGCCTGGTTTTCTACCTGTTTCCAGTGGTTTTATATCTTCTCTAACTAGAGGCTGAACAACGTTTTCTGGTTTTATCTCTTTCTTCGTCGATAACTCTGACGTTTAGTTAAATTCCTGCTGCTGTTTGGAGACAAACTTCATTCACCACCATGTTTTTTCAAACCACAAGTAAAAGGAAGTGAAACATTTTTCTTTTGATGTCGTGGTGATTTTTGTGAATTGCAAGATGCAGGTTAAAAAGCTTTGTAACACACATTATAAAGAATATTACCTTCTGTCCTATAAGGCCTCACATAGCTGCATCACAGTTCAACCAGTCCTCTACAGTAATCTATTACTCTAGTTAATGTATTGTTCATGCACCAGTCACCACTTTTTATTCTGTAGATGCTGTTTATCGGTTTATTTCGTCATGGTTGACTTTTATCTATAAGGTTCCACTAGAAAGGTTTTCTTCATTTCTCTTTAGTGTGAATCTGTATTAGTTTTTCTGTATTGTATGTATCTTTGCTCTACTTCCTGTGTCTGTGATAATGTGCTTTTGTTTGTTCTTCCGTCTTGTATTAATGGATTTTTTACATATTTTTTAATCTCAGAGCAGAATTTGTTGTTCTCTTTTTGGATTCTGGAACTATTTGTAGTTTCTTCAAACCTCAGATTTCACCCAGGATGTCACGTCCTGTACGATTCACTGACTTTAACCTTGATTCTTTATGTTTATGCTTCTCCCTGAAAGTCAATTCAATTCCTCATAAATCACAGATTCGCCTCTAATGGGATTTACATCTCGTGTCAGAAAAGAAAATAAACTCCCTAAAAAAACCCTTTATTGGATGGAAAACTAGATTCAGCTTTTACACTGAATAGAATAACAGGACTATATTATAATGAAGGATCCATCACAGCTTCCTCTTCTTTAAACTGTCTCTACCTTCCTATTTATTCCATTTGTTCCTCACTCCTCATTGTACAAATCCTATTCATGTCAGATAACAGGGTAAAACTCTGCTGCTGCGTGGCCACGTGAAATGTTTCATGGTGGGATGTGGATGTTTTGTTGTGAGCTGACGTAGATTTTTGGGTAAAACGCAGCCTGTTTGTGAGTTGTTGTGTGAGTTGTCGGCTGCCGTTTACTTTGCCAGGTTTTCCTGTCTCTGAGTTCCTGAACGCTGCAAAAACACATCCAACCTGTGGAGGAAATATTCCAGAATCCAGATAGAAAACCGTGTCGTCTCCGGTTCTGCTGTTTGTGTCTCTGTTTACAGCTGCTGACTTCTACTCCATCTTTTATTTGATTGTCAGAATTTGTGCATTTATTCACTGGGATGAAGCCATGAAAAAATTAGAGAATCAGTTTAATGTCCAGTTCAAGTATCTGACTGAAAATGTGTTAATAATAAATATCATTGGATTCAATAAATTATCCTTGAAAAATTCAGTAAAACATCATAATCAGTAGAATAGATAGAGTAGAATAGAGTAGATATGATGGATGGATGAATGGATAGGTATGTATGGTAGAATGGATTGTTAGATAGATAGGTAGATAGATAGATATGGTAGATAAGATGGATGGATTGGAATTGATGGATAGGTACAGATGATCAAGTGATGGATAGATAGGGTAGATATGGTAGATTTGGTAGATACGGTAGATATGGTAGATAGATATGATAGATATGATAGATAGATAGATAGATAGATAGATATGGTAGATATGGTAGATAAGATGGATGGATAGGTACAGATGATCAAGTGATGGATAGATAGGGTAGATATGGTAGATTTGGTAGATACGGTAGATATGGTAGATAGATATGATAGATATGATAGATAGATAGATAGATAGATAGATATGGTAGATATGGTAGATAAGATGGATGGATAGGTACAGATGATCAAGTGATGAGTCAAAAAATGAGTCATTACCTATGTGTGTTAGTTTAGTTTTATATATAATTGTAAATTGAATAGTATTGAACTGTTTGAACATGTTATCTCTGGATCACAGAAACTTTACATTTTCCTGACTTTGTGATTTTATTATCCGTTGCATCAGAATTAACCAGATCTATTCTTCGAAATGAAATATACACAAAGGCTTTGTACATAAATCTAGTATCAAAAGATAGAGGAGACAAAAAAAAGAGTCAGAATTAATTCATCAGAGCAAATAAATTTTGGAAAAACTAGTTCATAGCCCAAATAATCCAGGAATTATTAGTCCAGTTTGTTATTAGCAAAGATTGGTGCATTTAACTTGAATTAGTGTCGTTTTAGTTTTTTTTCAACTGTTGTAACCAGGCGAACCTTTATTTTGTGGCATTTACATAAAAGCCAGCATTGCCTTAATAATCAGGGCAACAAGAAGCAGAAGCAGACAGTCGACGTGTTAATGTGTGACTCAGAAACTGGTTTTAGGACATAAAGTCTGCATTGAAAACACAACGTTAATAGAAAAGTTTCCCTGGTGCAGCCACATCCTGGTGAGCAGCATCACTCCCTGGACCTATTTCTAGGAGAAGAGTCTCGATCTGCTGGAGGAACGCTGTGTTTACGACGAGGAAACCTGTTGGTTTTAACTCGTCTCTGCTTCCTCTGGATTTGTGTGGGTGAACCCTGTGTTTTTGGGTGTGTGTGTGTGTGTGTGTGTGTGTGTGTGTGGCTAGCCTGCAGCCACTAGAATGTGAGTCACCAGTTTTTCTATTTACACCTCGTTCTGCTGCTTCCCCGGGTTTTCCACCACTTTCCCTTGAATGGTGTCATAGCTCAATTATAGCTCGGACAAAAAATATACGTATATATATATATATGTGTGTGTGTGTGTGTGTGTGTGTGTGTGTGTGTGTGTGTGTGTGTTGCCATTTTCCAAAATTCCTCCTTGATGTAAACTCCTAAAAATACAGGGGGGAAATTCTGCAGACGGGCTGCAGAGTTTTGAAGATGAGATTAGAGGATGTGTCTGAAACACTCACAGATCTGTGGGGGGCAGAAAGAGCCTGAATGGAGGTATGTGTGTGTGTGTGTGTGTGTGTGTGTGTGTGTGTGTGTGTGTGTGTGTGTGTGTGTGTGTGTGTGTGTGTGTGTGTGTGTGTGTGTGTGTGTGTGTGTGTGTGTGTGTCTGCGGTAGGTAGCTCTAATCAGTCCACAGGTCACTCAGCCAACCAGTCACTGGAAAAGAAAAAAAAAAGAGCAGAGATCACGGGTCAGGTTGCACAGAGATGGAGAAAGATGGACAGGTAGACAGGTAGACAGGTGGACAGGCAGATAGGTGGACATGTAGACGGGTGGACAGGTGAACAGGTAGATGGGTTGACAAGTAGATGGGTAGACAGGTAGACAGACGATCAGGTGGACAGGCGAACAGGTAGACAGGTGGACATGTAGACGGGTGGACAGGTGGACAGGTAGATGGGTAGACGGGTAGACAGGTGGACAGGCGATCAGGCGAACAGGTGGACACGTGGACAGGTAGACAGGTGGACACGTGGACAGGTAGATGGGTGGACAGGGACACGTGGATAGGTAGATGGGTGGACAGGTAGACAGGTAGACAGGTGGACAAGTAGACAGGTGGACAGGTAGACAGGTGGACAGGTGGACAGGTAGACAGGTGGACAGGTAGACAGGCGAACAGGTGGACACGTGGACAGGTAGACAGGTGGACATGTGGACAGGTAGATGGGTGGACAGGGACACGTGGATAGGTAGATGGGTGGACAGGTAGACAGGTGGACAAGTGGACAGGTAGACAGGTGGACTAGTAGACAGGTGAATAGGAAGACGGGTGGACAGGT
>JAYKQN010000027.1:3582500-3615000 GCA_036785175.1 Eupleurogrammus muticus | reverse complement strand
GCAGCTGTTTTGCAGCAGCAGAAACACACACACACACACACACACACACACACTTTGACCACTGTTTAATGGCCATACGGAACACAGACTCGTCTAAACGGCCTTGATTGGCTCTGACAGCAAATATGTCCCATGAAATTGACTAGGGATGTGTGTATGTGTGTGTGTGTGTGTGTGTGTGTGTGTGTGTGTGTGTGTGTGTGTGTGTATGTGTGTGTGAGACACACATATCAATGTGGGTGTTAGGGATGGGGGAAGATGAGAGCTGAGGAGTGACAGATCTGGCGAAGGACGTCCAGAAAAAGAAAGACAGCGTGAAAGAGATTAAGAAACGGGATGAAGACGTGAGGCCAACGGAGGGGAAGGAGAAAATAAAAACTTAGAATAAAAGGAACCGTGTTGGTGTCTGCAGGCGTTTAACCTCGGAGTGTCCTCGGCGATGCGTTTTTTTTTTTTCTCGAGGCGTCTCCTGTAATTTCTGCAGAAACGAGGAGGCGAGAGGAGTCAGACGGGTGGAGGCGAGCGGCAGCAGGTGGCTGCAGCAGACGCTGCTCAGGTCCTGGGGATTTGGGCGTTTGGGTTTAATGAGCCGTCATCCTGCAGCAGATGAACGTTCATCTGGTCCCTGCAGAACCGCCCGGTCCACGCCTCCATGCAGAACCACAGAAACACTCATTATAGCAGCAGGTAGCAGGAAAGAAGAAAACAGGCTGGGCAGGGACGGTTTGTGCAGGAGGCTGAAGTTTTATGTTTTTAGGGAAACAGCAAACAGTGACCGTGTTGTCCTGTCTCATCCTGTTGGGTTGTTTATGCAGTCAACTGGAAAATAGTTTTTGTACATGTTTGTTTTTCTGATAATGAAAGAAGTAAAAAGAGAAAATGGAGCAGCAGCTGTGTTGACATGAAATAGAGGATGAAATGTTACAGCTGTTTATGAATAAATCCTCATGTTGTTTGTTCACAGACAAAACAACAGAGATTTTATTCATTTCAACGATTGACAGGAAATTAATAAAAAGCAACAAATGCAGTGATGAGAATTTCAAAATAAAACTTCTAAAGCGGATATTATCAATAATAGTGATTATTGATAGTCTATAGCTGATATAATCAATAATAGTGATTATTGATAGTCTATAGCTGATATAATCAATAATAGTGATTATTGATAGTCTATAGCTGATATTATCAATAATAGTGATTATTGATAGTCTATAGCTGATATTATCAATAATAGTGATTATTGATAGTCTATAGCTGATGTTATCAATAATAGTGATTATTGATAGTCTATAGCTGATATTATCAATAATAGTGATTATTGATAGTCTATAGCTGATATCATCATCAATAGTGATTATTGATAGTCTATAGCTGATGTTATCAATAATAGTGATTATTGATAGTCTATAGCTGATATAATCAATAATAGTGATTATTGATAGTCTATAGCTGATATAATCAATAATAGTGATTATTGATAGTCTATAGCTGATATTATCAATAATAGTGATTATTGATAGTCTATAGCTGATATAATCAATAATAGTGATTATTGATAGTCTATAGCTGATGTTATCATCAATAGTGATTATTGATAGTCTATAGCTGATATTATCATCAATACTGATTATTGATAGTCTATAGCTGATATTATCATCAATACTGATTATTGATAGTCTATAGCTGATATTATCAATAATAGTGATTATTGATAGTCTATAGCTGATATCATCATCAATAGTGATTATTGATAGTCTATAGCTGATGTTATCAATAATAGTGATTATTGATAGTCTATAGCTGATATTATCATCAATAGTGATTATTGATAGTCTATAGCTGATATTATCAATAATAGTGATTATTGATAGTCTATAGCTGATATAATCATCAATAGTGATTATTGATAGTCTATAGCTGATGTTATCAATAATAGTGATTATTGATAGTCTATAGCTGATATTATCAATAATAGTGATTATTGATAGTCTATAGCTGATGTTATCAATAATAGTGATTATTGATAGTCTGTAGCTGATATTATCAATAATAGTGATTATTGATAGTCTATAGCTGATATTATCATCAATAGTGATTATTGATAGTCTATAGCTGATATTATCAATAATAGTGATTATTGATAGTCTATAGCTGATATTATCAATAATAGTGATTATTGATAGTCTATAGCTGATATTATCACTAATAGTGATTATTGATAGTCTATAGCTGATATTATCACTAATAGTGATTATTGATAGTCTATAGCTGATATTATCACTAATAGTGATTGGCCATTGATATTCTAACTCCTGATAATCTGCTCTAAACTTTAAATATATTCATATATTTATTCCTGAATGTCATTCGTCCTTAAATCATAAATCTGAGCAGCAGCATCTGGTGATGTGTTTTGTTTTGATGAATAAAGTAGTTGAGGTCTGTGCAGGCTGTTTTCTGTCTGTGTCTCTGGTGAGCCTCCATGACTCCCGTCTCTATGTTTCTCGTGCGTTGATCTTTCCACCATCATCATCATCATCATCATCATCATCATCATCATCATCATCCGTCTCCAGAGACTCCAGCGTCTCTAATCTCTTCATTAGGGATTTAACCATTACTTTAACCCCCCCCTAACAACCAGCACATTCTCTCCTCTAAACTCGCCTCCTCCTCCACAGCTGGGCTGGTGTCGAGCAGCTGGAGGACGATAGAGAGGAATGAAGCAAACATCTCGTTGGGGGGGGACGTGGAGCTCTGCCCGTTTTCACACTGATTCTCTGCAGGATTCATCGTCCCCTGCAGAGGCAGATTAGTCCGTGGTGGAAATGTGCAGAAAATGTGAGAGAAAAAAAAGCATCCTGAAATATCTGTACAACCACAAAGGTTGTTGGACTTAAACCTGGAATCAGAATAAATCTACAACATGTGAGGAGATACAGAAGAGTCAGAATCTGTTTATGGGACAAATTATAAATGTAATATAAGACCAAAATCACCCAAATCAAGGAAATACCTAAATACAATGCAAAGTTTAACAATTAATAAGATAAGAGTTAAAACATCAATTATTAGTCCATAAAAATCATAGAAATCACAGAAAACTCCAGGTTCATCATTGAGTTTTATAATAAATCTCATGTTAAACCTGAGCTCCAACACTAAATAAAGTATTTTATCTGTAGTAAAACCCAATGTTACTGTTACAGCATCAATATATATAAAATAAATAAAACCCTAAACATACCATGAATGATTAATATTAAAATACTCTATGTGTATAAAAGCATATCAGATAATTAATAATTAAAAAAAAAGTAAAATTGGTATTAAATCAAATTTAACATGAAATCTATAAATAAATCACATTGAAAGATTTTTTTTTTGCTTTTTTGCAGATGATACCGCTCTTATGCTAAAACCTTGTTAACCTATTAAATGTTCCTGTTCCAGCATCAATATATATCATCAATATCCACATCATCAATACAATAATAAAATAGTTTGATATAATATCAGTAGTAGCTGCAACTAACCACTATTTAGAGATTTATTTAGATTGGAGCTGTTTGTGGGATTATTTAATTGGCTCCTTTATAATCTCCTTTTAAACATTTACAGAAAATATTCTTCATGTTCTTAATGATCCTCAGTGATTTACAGCATTTTATGGAACAATAATAATTAATTGAACTATTATTAATAAGTGAACTTTGCAAGCCTAATTTTTCAATTTGTTTTCCTTGATTCAGGTCAGTTTGTTCAAAGTTTTAAATAAAGCATTTTTATCTGTATTAAAACACAATTTTAGATTTGATGCTGTATATCATCATCATAAATAGATTCTGACTCTTCTGTAGTCTCCTCACATGTTGTAGATTTATTCTGATTCCAGGTTTAAGTCCAATAACCTTTGTGTTTGTACAGATATTCCACATTTATCATCTTTTACAGCAGAAAACTGATGAATGAACCTGGGTATTAATTGTTTAAAAGTCCATCACAGCTGCACTAACCCTAACCCTTCATGTGACATTTTTAATTCATTAATCTCCATCTTTGTGAATAAAAATCCAATTTTACTAAAATAGTGAATTTGCATCATGGTAGCTTTGGTCAACATTAAAATCCTGATTCTCCTTTAGTTACACCAACATGAGTGAATTTGTCTGAGATGTGAAACAGATTTTTTCTGTTAGCGACAGTCGTGGATTTTACATTTTATAGCAAATCTTCCATTTTAAGGTTCTTCTGCTCTTTGTAACAGTCTTGGAACCTCAATGCTTCAACGTCTGGTTCAGGACTCGCTTAAAGAAAAACGTCAAATCTCTTAATCGTTGTTCAATCTTCTTCTTTTAGTTTCATTTGCAGCTTTTAGTCTGAATTCTCAGATCACTGCGTCAGATGTGATTTGGCTTTTGTGTTCCTGAATTTTCTTTTCCTGCAGGTTTTTGCAGTTTTTCCTCATCGGCCTCTACTGGCCAGCTGTGGTATTACAGCTTCAGCTGTAGTTTGAGATATTTATGGATCACATCAGCATTTTACTAAAAATCTATGGTTAAATAAAATAAAAAAATCCAGATTAGCTGTTTTGAGGCTTCGAGGAAACTGTTGCTGCTAAAGGCGTTGACCCCTCCTCTCTGACCTTTAACCCCATCACTTTTACCCCCAACTCTAACCACATTAGCCTTTGTCTTTGTTGGACAATGGCGGCTTAAAGTGTGTGTGTGTGTGTGTGTGTGTGTGTGTGTGGTGTGTGTGTGGTGTGTGTGTGAGTGTGTGTGTGTGTGAATGACAGAGAAAGTTAAAAAGAGTTGAGCTCAAAGATAAATACAGCTCAGTGTGGAGAGGGTTTAGGGTTGTTAGGAGGGCTTATCCCCCTAAACACACACACACACACACTCACTCACACACACACACACACACACACACACACACACACACACACACTCACACACACACAGCAGTGCGTTAATAGCTGTTTTGATGTCAGCCGATGGCGTCATGATTGAGTCGATGATGTCGAAGCGTTTTCAGCCACTTTCAGTGTTTTGCCAACGCAGGTTAAAAACAGCTGAGCTGCTGTTTAATCTGTTTAATCACGTAATCGTCTTTAGAAAGGTTAAAAGAAGAGAAAACAGATAAATAAAAGGTAAAGCAGCTGTTAAGGAGGATTCCTCTGAAGCGTTAATGTCCACAAACGCTGCGAGTGATGAAATAAAATGTGATTCAGACGCCAAAGATCCACATTTATCACAAAAAAGGTGGAATTTTGTCCTAAAATGACAAAGGTTTGGAATAAAAAGTGGAGACTTTTCTCGCTTTTAGTGACAAATCCTCATCTGTTGGATGGATTTCCATGTTGTTTGGTGCAGCTGAGACAGCTGATCAACGTTTTCACTTCCCTGAAAACGACTTTTATTGATGCTTTGACTTTTTTTCTAGAACCAAAAATGAGGTGAATAATGAGTATTTTTGATGTAAATTTCTGTCACATTTAGTTCACACGATTAGGATCAGGATCAATGAGATCACTTTTACTGTAGCGTCATCATCAGGTTAATTATTCAACACACACACACACACACACACACACACCCTGATAAGTCGTGTTTGAACAGGTGAATCTCACCTGTTCAAACTCACCTGTCAGAGGATTAATGAGGCTTCAGGTGTGTTTGGGACTTTATTTATTCATCAGTCAGTTTATACAGATGAACATGTGACAGCATCGCTCTAATACAAGAATAAATGTTCAGTGTAATACACTTAGTTGAGTTCTGCTAAGTTTCAAAATGTGAGTTTAGGCCAGAATACGAAGCGTTTCAGTTTATTTTCCTACGATTTGATCTTGTTTATTACAGTATCGTTGCTTTGGAATTTGGTTCAGTTTCCCATTATTATTATTTATAATTATATGTATATTTTTGTACAAATGGGAACCCTTTCTTTCCTGTGTACTGTCAATTTGTATGGTTTCCAGTGCATACATTCTAAAAATGTAAAACGGATGCTGCACATTTTTCCTGGTTTTGATAATTAACCTTAGATCACTAATTCACAGGTCCTGCCTGACTGAATGCATGTTTTTGTGCCTTTTCTGTCACATTTAGAACCTTAACTGTGATTATACAGTAAATCCAGGCTTAATTATCAGGTAAAATGTGCATCATACGTTTTACATTTTTTTTCGTAAAGTAAGATAAGAAAAAACTCAAATTCATGCACCTGAAACCATCCAAATTAACATACATTTATTTATACCAAAAAGGAGCTAAACATTAATTGATCAAATTGTTCCATGATTAATTGATTAATCATTGCAAACTTGATTATACAGTAAATTTATGGTTAATTATCAGGTAAAAATCTGGTTAATCATTAAAACTGGGAAAAATGTGCATCATAATTTTCCTAATTTGTCCAAACAACAGTATGAACCCTTAAAAAAAGGCATTTTTGTAAAGTAAGATAAGGAGAAGCAGAAAAAAACTCAAATTTATGCACATGAAACCATCCAAATTGACTAAACGTTAATTGATCAAATTGTTCAATGAATAATGTTCCGTCAATGGACTAATTGATTATTCATTGCAAACAACTCACACTTGATTATACAGAAAATCTAACGTTAATTATCAGGTAAAATCTGGTAAAAAAATGTGCATCACAATTTAAACAACAGTACAAACCCCAAAAAAGGACATTTTTTGTAAAGTTAAGGTAGAAAATCCTCAAATCTGAGAACCTGAAACCATCCAAATTGTCCCTTTTGGACCCAACATCAACCAAATACTAATTGAAGGTCAGAATATTTCATCATCGTTGCAGCTCTGTGCAGATTTCACACACGTGGATTTTATTTATAGAACAAATAAAGTGAAAGAGTTCAGGCTTCAGTCGGTCGGTTGATCTGTTTCTGTTTCTGTGGTCGTGGGATGACGTCTCCTCCTGTCACGGTGGTTAAAGCAGCCATGTTTACGCCTGGTCTGACCCACCACACACACACACACACACACACACACACACACACACCTCACCAGTGACGTGGTTTTGTCTGCTTCAGAAGCCGCAAACACAACGTGTTGAGTCATTTTTTTTCACCCTGAGGATAATTGTGCAAATAGGAGGAAGGTCGAGTGTGTGTGTGTGTGTGTGTGTGTGTGTGTGTGTGACAGGTCCGGTCTGGTTCTGTAATTTGGTCACTGATCTCCCATCAACAATATTTGCCTTTCTGTCTCCCTGACAGATTTATTCCTGCTGTGTGTTTGTTCTAATCCTCCTCGTCCTTCTCGTTTTTTTCAGAGTGACCAAGTTCTGGTTTGGTGTGAAAACCACCGGCGCTGCGCTCAGGTAATAAAACACACACACACACACACACACATACAGCTTTTACTACTGGACCTGAACCCTGGACCGGGTTTTACCCTCGTTAGCGGTTCCGGGTCAGAATGGATGAAAGTTTTTCCTCCTGCTGAGCTGCAGTGTTTTTATGGCACCGACTGAACTGCTTTGATGCTAAAAAAGGTTAAAACAACGTTCATCATGTGTTTAAACACGTCGACCAATCACGTCTCTTTCTATTAAACACATCAATTAAAAACTTATTGAACAATAAATCAAAGTTTGGCATTTTTCACACTAAGGGAAAAAAAGAAAGTTAAAAAATTACCGTAAATTACATAATAATAGCAGAGATTTATTTACCTGAATCTAAATAAGAACTATATTTAACAAAAAAGGTTTAAACAACATCGACCATACACGTCTTTTTCTGTTAAACACATCATCAATGAAAAACTCAATAAAAAATAAACAAAAGTCTGTCTACAGGAAAAACTAAAAATTACCGTAAATCACAAAATAATAGCAGTTTGAATTACCTGCCAGTTCCAAATAAACACCAAGTCTTATCTATAAAAATAAGCATAAATTAAAAAAACAGGTTTAAACAATATACATCAGGTGTTAAAAAAATAAATCAAACTCTGGCATTTGTCAGATTATGGGAAAAAAAGAAAAATACCGTAAATTACTTAATAATAGCAGAAATTTAATTACCTGAATCTAAATAAAAGCTATATGTAATTTACATAAAAAATCAGGTTAAAACAATGGTCAACAGGTGTTTAAACACATCGACCAATCACGTCTCTTTCTATTAAACACATCATCAATTAAAAACTAAATGAAAAATCAATCAAAGTTTGGCATTTTTCACATTATGGGAAAAAAAGAAAGATTACCGTAAATTATATAATAAAAATTCATTAAATAAATAAAATCAAGAAAGAAGGTATGACTGATGCTGCACTTCTGTTCATTATAATGCTCCAATGACGTTGATATAATATTGATTAAACATCAATCACCTTTTAACCAATAGATGCTGTTCTCTCTCTGAGTTTTGTGTTTAGTAAAAACTATAAAAAAAAAAGAGGCAAATGACACCTTAAAGGTTAAATATTTATAATAATTTTTAATTAAAAGCTTAATCTTTAACAAAACAATATGTCCAGCAAAACACAGTTTTAATGTTTTTTGCTAATATTCTAACTATATTTGCTCCGTCACAGCAACATAAATTGATTCTAATGATCAGTTCTTTCATTACGTAAATTATTACATCATCGCTGCTTCACATCATAGTTAACAACAAGGATCCGGTCTAATTCAGGACAAACAGCAGCAGTGGTGAAATACACCAGGACAATTAGAAAAAAAACGTATTTCCTCAACTGGCGAAGAAGCTGAGCTAAAAAATGGCAAAAACAAACAAAAAACATCTGGAAAAGGAAGCAGCAACTCTGACACTTTTATGTCGCTGCGAAGTGGGAATAAGAACTGGAATAATGGACTGTGAATGCGCTGGTGGCCCCGGGCCCTCAGGTGGACCCCGGGTTCCTTCCGCTTTATGCAGTTTTATTTATTGATATTATGTTAGCAGACAACTCTGAGGTGTGTTAAAGAGGTTTATTTCTCATGCTGTAAAACTGCTTTGAGTGGAAACAAGCCAGAGAGCTGAAACATGAAACTCAAGAGTTGAAGCGAACGTTACAGAAACAACAATGAGGAGCAGGTGGACCCACATTCACTTTAGGACAGGAACTGGACCTCCTGGGTTAGGGAGAGATGATGGAATGAAACGTTAATGCAGAAATACGGAGTGTTTATAGAGCAAAATCAAGAAACTATAGACTATCAATAATCACTGTTATTGATAATATCAGCTATAGACTATCAATAATCACTATTGATAATATCAGCTATAGACTATCAATAATCACTATTGATGATAATATCAGCTATAGACTATCGATAATCACTATTGATGATAATATCAGCTATAGACTATCGATAATCACTATTGATGATAATATCAGCTATAGACTATCAATAATCACTATTGATGATAATATCAGCTATAGACTATCAATAATCACTATTATTGATAATATCAGCTATAGACTATCAATAATCACTATTGATGATAATATCAGCTATAGACTATCAATAATCACTATTGATGATAATATCAGCTATAGACTATCAATAATCACTATTATTGATAATATCAGCTATAGACTATCAATAATCACTATTATTGATAATATCAGCTATAGACTATCAATAATCACTATTAGTGATAATATCAGATACACAAACTACTAAATAAATGACGATAACTTACTTTAACTGTTTTTTGACATAAAGTTGTTTGTCAAAAAAAGGAACATTTTTCTATTATTTTAAATATATTATTCATAAATGTTTGTTCACTGTTTTAATTCTCTCTACATGTTACATGCTGTTTGCTATTGATTTTATTGTTAAGTAACATCATACAACTGACATTAATCACACAATTCATATGTTCTAAAAGTGGCTTAAAGGGATATTTCTCTAGTAAAATGCTCAGAAACATGTTGAACACAAACCAAACCAGCTTCAGTCATTGATCTGTTAAATTTAACATTTCCTCAGTAATATGAGTAAATGCAGTGAAACACAACCACTGGACACATCTGGATGTTTAATTTCACTTTAAAATCCCTGATTATAATTAAAAACCGTGTCTACTATAGTGTTGCTATGGCGACGCCTGCGTTTCTGTGCATTATGAAACTGTCTGAGGGTAAAACTGTGTTTTTTGCAGCGTCAGCCGCTGCTCTACTGCAGTAATACAGTTTAGACACGGCATCAATGTAGAAAATGTTTTCCTTTCTCGTTCTCCCTGTTTGATCTGTGCATCTGTGCTGAACTGTGGACATCAGGAACAGAGCGTTGGTTGAGGTCAGAGGAGCTGTGTGTGTGTGTGTGTGTGTGTGTGTGTGTGTTGGTGTGTGTGTGTGTGCGTGTGTGTGTGTGTGTGTGTGTTGGTGTGTGTGTTGGTGTGTGTGTGAGGAGGAGGTTGAGGTTGAGCTGAAAGCTGAAGTCTGATGTTTCTGTCTGCTGGGGGTGGGGGGGGGGCATGCTGCTGGCATTAACCTTCCTGACCTCACACACACACACACACACACACACACAGGTAAAGGGTTTTTTTCTAGATAGCATAAGTGTTAAATAGTGAGTAAAAATAATAAAGTAGTAGTGGAATGCCTTACACTTTAAATACAATGATATTGTAAAGTAATTCATTGATTACATTGAAATGACAGTAATAAATAATAAATGGGATGAAACCACAGAAAAACACTCAGTCCACTAGTGGGTAAAGTGTAAAAATCACAGGAATTTCTGTTGTTTTTTTGTATTTCACACTATCATGAAAACAGCTTTTAGCTCCTCGTTCCTTGGTCCTGAAACCAGAAGAGATGAAAAAAAGTCATTTAAAAAAGTTTATTATTGGGTGAATGACGACTAATGATCAGTAACATGGTGAAATACTGGTTTCTTTAAATTAATATTTTGTGGTCATGTTGGTTTCTTGTCATTTAAAAGTCCATTTTTACCATTTATTTCACAAAAATCAACATTTTTTGAAATTTTTAACATCAAATGTCAAACGGTGTAACTAAAAAATAATGATTTTACTGGTTTTACATATTTTTTCAACTAGAATATAAAACTACTTTTAGCATTATGTGCTCATGTTGGTCTCTTGTCATTTAAAAGTCAATTTCTCACCATTTCATTAAAAAAACATGACATTAAATGTCTAACTTGGTAGCTTTTTGTGTTCATGTTGGTTCCATTTAAAAGTCCATTTGTACCATTTTATTTTTACAAAAAATCCCACATAATGTAAGATTTTTGGTGTAATTTAAAAAGGACAAGTTTTAAATATTTAATCCACATAGAAAATAAAACAGTTGATAATATGTGTTTGTACTATTTTTTTGTATCTTTTATAAGAAGTTAAACTTTCTGTTTTTTAGTTTTTTGACATCGTCCCTTTTATGTTGAAACAGAAACCTGCTGCTTCTGTAAAAGAAAGAGACGTTAATGTCCTCACCCGCCTGGATGAAAAAATGAATTAAAAAATAAATCTTGACTACTGCACTCCACTTCATAAAGTTTAAACTGTACGACGTGTTCCTGATCTCACACACACACACACACACACACACACACACACACACGTTTCCATCTTTTTTCCTTTATAGACTGTCATTGTATAAATTTTGCGGCGGTGCTGGGAAACGTTTGCGAGGACATAAAATACGACTCAGGTGCGCTTCCAGCTGGGACGAATCTTTTAGAAAAAGAAAAAAAAAAAAGGTCTGAACGTGAACAAAGATGCAGAAAACACATTAATAAGATTAATACGACACCACAGCAAATCTCTGAAGACGTCATTAACACTGAGGACGTCAGCAGCTGTGCACGCTGGACGTGGAGTTCACACACTTGTTTTGGCAGCAGGTAGAACACTAGTAAAAGCTTTATATATAATTATATAATAATAAATACACTCTCCCTAACAACCTTTTAGCCTTTTTGATTCAGAATGTGATCATTTGCATTAAATTAAGGAAACTCAGCTTCAGTCTCTGTCTGTTTTCATCAACCTTTAAAGCCGATAACCCGAGTAAATATGTCAAATCTAGCATTTAAAAAAGAGGTTGCAGGTCATCTATACGACATGAAGGCTTAAGCCCCCTGGCTTATTTCACACTTTTTCTGCTCTAAATGATGATAAAAATGGAATATCTGTACAAACACAAAGGTTATTACACTTAAAGTTAAGTATTAGAATAAATCAACAACATGAGAGGAGACGACAGAAGAGTCAGAATCTATTTATGCTGATGATACACAGGAAATACTGTTAGAATATTGAAAAGAGAAAATTAAAAATCATTGTGTTTTACTACAGATGAAAAATGCTTTATTTAAAACTTAATACAAGACCAAACTGACCAAATAAAAAAAAAATTAAAATCAATGATTAAAGATGAGAGTTGGAAGATCTGCGATGTAAAGTTCACTGATTAATACAATCAGAGTTCATGGATAATATCATATAGATATTCAAATAAAAATCTTAGGGTTAAACCTGAAATACGCGAAATTATCTGCAAAGCAAAGTTCAACGATTATGAAATTAGGGTTCAAAGGTCAAACATTTGTATCTACAAAACCCTAGAAATCACAATAAGGATTATTACACTACATTTTTGTAATCATGATTTTTGTAAAAGTAAATGCTACAAATGGACATTTTATATGAGAAGAAACCAACATCAACACTAAATGTACATTTTGAGACCTGATGAAGTTTTTGACTTTGTCATTGACTCATAAAAAAATGAGAAAAACGAACTTCTTTTCTTCTCTATTGCAAAATTGAGGACGTTTTAGTTTCTGTCAAACCTTTGCTCACAGCAGACGTCGAACATCAAAAACACACACACACACACACACACTCCGAGGCGTGCTGGCAGCCAGTGTTAAGTGAATAAACAGCAGCTGGTTTTTGCTCCAGGTGGATGATGGGACGTTGTTTTGACGTATATATATATATATATATATATACAATGATATACAAAAACAACAATGAACAATTCATTAATTAGTGATTATTCAATTCAATTTATTTCAATTTTTCAAATTTTGTATTATTGATAGTCCATAACTGATATTATCAATAATAGTGATTATTGATAGTCTATAGCTGATATTATCAATAATAGTGATTATTGATAGTCTATAGCTGATATTATCATCAATAGTGATTATTGATAGTCTATATCTGATATTATCAATAATAGTGATTATTGATAGTCTATAGCTGATATTATCAATAATAGTGATTATTGATAGTCTATAGCTGATATCATCAATAATAGTGATTATTGATAGTCTATAGCTGATATTATCAATAATAGTGATTATTGATAGTCTATAGCTGATATTATCAATAATAGTGATTATTGATAGTCTATAGCTGATATTATCAATAATAGTGATTATTGATAGTCTATAGCTGATATCATCAATAATAGTGATTATTGATAGTCTATAGCTGATATTATCATCAATAGTGATTATTGATAGTCTATAGCTGATATTATCAATAATAGTGATTATTGATAGTCCATAACTGATATTATCAATAATAGTGATTATTGATAGTCTATAGCTGATATTATCAATAATAGTGATTATTGATAGTCTATAGCTGATATCATCAATAATAGTGATTATTGATAGTCTATAGCTGATATTATCATCAATAGTGATTATTGATAGTCTATAGCTGATATTATCAATAATAGTGATTATTGATAGTCTATAGCTTATATTATCGTCAATAGTGATTATTGATAGTCTATAGCTGATATTATCATCAATAGTGATTATTGATAGTCTATAGCTGATATTATCATCAATAGTGATTATTGATAGTCTATAGCTGATATTATCAATAATAGTGATTATTGATAGTCTATAGCTGATATCATCAATAATAGTGATTATTGATAGTCTATAGCTGATATTATCATCAATAGTGATTATTGATAGTCTATAGCTGATATTATCAATAATAGTGATTATTGATAGTCTATAGCTTATATTATCGTCAATAGTGATTATTGATAGTCTATAGCTGATATTATCATCAATAGTGATTATTGATAGTCTATAGCTGATATTATCATCAATAGTGATTATTGATAGTCTATAGCTGATATTATCATCAATAGTGATTATTGATAGTCTATAGCTGATATTATCATCAATAGTGATTATTGATAGTCTATAGCTGATATTATCATCAATAGTGATTATTGATAGTCTATAGCTGATATTATCATCAATAGTGATTATTGATAGTCTATAGCTGATATTATCATCAATAGTGATTATTGATAGTCTATAGCTGATATTATCATCAATAGTGATTATTGATAGTCTATAGCTGATATTATCAATAATAGTGATTATTGATCGTCTATAGTCTATTCCTGCCTTAAACCTACTTTACATGAGGCCATTGCAGACGTGCTCTGTCTCTTCTCGCTGGTGCACAGTTATTAGTTTTTACCGTTTTACAGTTGAAAGTGGATATGCTGTGATTTGTATGTAAGTCGCCAGGGCAAGCCAACAGGAATAGAGTGAAACAGAAATAAACGCGCGTCCCAGTCCTCAGCAATAATTGCCAAGATTAATCAAAATAACAAATTACACGGTGGAGGAGGTCCAACACTCTTAATGCTCCCACGGTGTGTGACGGCTATAACAGAATATGTTCAGTACTTGCTGTTTTTATTGATTATGCACCCTGGGAGAATCATATAGTCTAAACACTTCATTACACTTTTATTGTAGCTAACAAAGGTGCCCTGTTCTTCTCTGTTATTCTAGGAGCATATTGGATATAAAAGTCGGGAAATGATCTGATGTTACTGCAGATTTGAGCTTTTAAAACAACACGATCATATTTGGACGACAACTAAACATTATTTTCATTATTGATTAATCTGATTATCATTTACTTGACTATTGATTAGTCATTTTTTCTATTAAAAAGAGACTGATACAACAGGAAAAACAGTTCTAAGCCAATTTACTGCAGAAATAATTCTCTAGATTACAAGAAAATGGGATAATACCTCATCATGCATCAAAAACAGCATCTAGACAGCAATCACATTTTTAAAAATACTACGATATACATGCTTTGTCATTACGCTCTAATGGATGGTCCTTTATGAATAAAACTCTAGGATCTGACTATCTCTGACTCACAAAAGGACAAACCTGCACCTCTATGTGTTTCCACTTTGTAAAGCACGGCCATAAAAATAATATTTTTAATAATCAGACCATCATGGCGTATTCAAATGCACCTTGTAAACGCAGCAATCTGTGCTCAAATGGCCAGAAAGGGAAAAGATGTTTGATTTATTCAGCTTTAATTTCCCTTTGTTGAACCTTTCTTACAATCATAGATTCCAACAGATCTTCTACTATCACTCATATAGCCGGATTGTGTAATTTTATTTGGTAGCACAGAGACGTGAGGGTTGACATCCAGCTGTAGGACTGTTTCTGTAGTGCAAAGAAAGAATGAGGGAGCTAGAAACGGTGAAATGCGTTGGTCATTAGCTGATGATCTGTTGGAGGAAAAACACTCCTCCAGTGTGATTTTTTTTATTTTAACCTTTTCTCTGGGGAGCCACATTTTTCTTGTGTTTGTAAAACCAATTTTAGGGTTATTAGTAAGGCAAATCTGACAAACTGCGACTTGGTCTGGGC
Source organism: Eupleurogrammus muticus (assembly GCA_036785175.1). NCBI lineage: Eukaryota > Metazoa > Chordata > Actinopteri > Scombriformes > Trichiuridae > Eupleurogrammus > Eupleurogrammus muticus. The sequence goes on along the minus strand of JAYKQN010000027.1, from coordinate 3,599,292 downwards.
GTGCATTCCACTGCAGGATCTCATAAAGCCTTTTGGCCGAGTAAACACTCAACAACATTTGACACAGAGTTTTACGGAATAATTTGAGGACTCATATTAGTTTTCCCCTCAACTCCTTTTTTTTTTTTTTTTGGTCATGGTCCAGACTTTGAGCAATGCTGATCTATATCGTTTTCACCATGTTACACCATGCACAACACACACACACACACACACACACACAATGCTGCACTGTGAACACAAAGGATTACTCACATGTTCCCATGTCATCTATTTCAATTAGGCTGCTGCAAGCCGAGCAGAGAATTATGTTAAAACAACATTGTTGTGAACTTGTACGTGATGTATGAAACCTACGAACGGAGACAGGAGACAATTAAGTATGAATGAAGAATGAAAGAGGAAAAAACATATTTCTCTAAGATTAACAGCAAGATAAAAGAAAGAGGGAGAAAGAAAATCTGCTTCATGTGTTCCTTTGTTCCATCAATGCTGTCACACACACACACACACACACACACACACACACACACACACACACACTTCCCAAAAGAAACCTCACTTTTTCACACCGGTCTTTATTAAGTAGCAAGTACGAGAACACGCACACACACACACACACACACACACACACACACACACACACACACACACACACACAGCAGGCAGATGTTGCGCTAACACATGTGGTTTGTGTCACATCATCATGGAAACACACACATGGGGGTTGACTAAACCCTGAACTGCAGCCCTCACTCCAACCTTCCATCTGTCCATTCCCTCCCTTCTTTTATCTCGTTCCTCGTCTTCACACACTCATAGATCTCCCTCACACACACACACACACACACATGCAGAATGGTGGCAGTAATGTGTACCAGGTGTGTGAGGCAGCAGGATGTCCACTAACAAACGGGTTTGATGCAGACGTATCACATCACAGTCGCTCTTTCATTCCTCATAACGTGCTCGTGTAGGTTCATGTTACAGTAACAGCAGCTGGAACAGCTCTGTGTGTTTATTGGCCTCAATTTGTAACGTGGCGATTTCACCTACTTCATACACACATATATGTGTGTGTGTGTGTATATATACGGGATTTCACCTCACACTGTGCCCACTCACACTGGGTTTATATTTTCATAATGTGTAAGTCAACTTGACCTAAACTGACAGGATCCCTCTTTTAAAATATAAAAACACAAGAAGCGTCGCCCCCTGGTGGACAGGATGGTAAAAAAATGTGTGCTAAAATTATATATATTCATTTGATATCAATTCTTGTATTACAGTGATGACATTTATTTTATTTATTTATATATCATATGGAAACATAATGAGGTAATTACAGTAATAAAGAACGTGTATGTATTATATTTGTATATATATATAAGGTTTACAAGAAGAACAAAACGATTTTTTAATGATTTAATTATATTTTTTGTGGTGAGATTTGGCAAATTTATATTTGTGAGTAAAAAAAAATTGCATATAAAATACCAAAATTATTAAATGTTAATTATAGGACCTATTGGATGACAGATAATACCCATAATAAGATGTTAGGATTTACACGTCTGTAAATACTTGTATTTTCCATTTCATTCCAATGCCATGTTGCAGCATCACCAGCATTTGTAAATACATTAAAATTTGGATAAAAAACAAAAAACGAACTTTAGCCGTTTTTTTTTATGACTGAATGATATTTCTTTTGTGGTGAGATTTGGCAAATTTAAGATTGTGAATACAAAAAATTGCATATAAAATACCAAAATTATCAAATGTTTATTATCAGGACCTATTGAATGACAGATAATACCCATAATAAGATGTTAGGATTTACACGTCTTTTAAGTAAATACTTGTATTTTCCATTGAATTTCAATGCCATGTTGCAGCATCACCTTAATGCGGAAATCTATTAAAATAGGTTAATTTTTTACATGTTTCATAATTATGTCTGTACAAAGAAAGGAAATGCATGGAAAAAGACTGTATTATGCCAATTTTTGAGTCTCTGCAAAGGAAACTCATTAGGCTCCTTTATGCTAATTCTGTCCAGTGCCACCAGTAACTGAGTTTGTCTTCCTGCTGCAGCGTTTCTGCAGCAGCGTCTACAGCGCTCGCCGACACCTCCCTGACATTTTTAACCCGTCGCTCATTATCACTTCACTTGCACAACCCGACGCAACAGCTGCAAACAGCAGCTTATATAAGCTGCTGCTGGCGCCACTTCAGCGCTGCTTTTCTTTCTTCTGCTGTTCCCACAGTTCAACTCTATTTCTGTTCAAACGTGTCCAAGATTTTAACATGATTTACATTTATTGTACTTGAACGGTGCCGGACACACGCTTTTTAAAAGGGAAGGGGTGAAAAGAAAAAAACCTGTACGTATAGCGTGTCTTCACCTCTGAAGGGGGCACTTCAGCAAGCTACTTGGCTGCTTATAGGACATTTTAACATGTTTTAGCTCCTAGAGACACTTTAGCACAACTTTAAGACACTTTAGCACAACTTTAGGACACTTTATCACAACTTTAAGACACTAGCACAACTTTAAGACACTTTAGCACAACTTTAAGACACTTTAGCACAACTTTAAGACAATTTAGCACAACTTTAGGACATCCATCCATCCATTGTCTATCCCGCTTATTCCCTTTCGGGGTCGCAGGGGTCTGCTGGAGCCTATCCCAGCGCGTTAAGGCGAGAGGCAGGGATACACCCCAGATGGTCGCCAGCCAATCGTGGGGCACACACACCATTCACACACCATTCACTCTCACACTCACACCTATGGGCAATTTAGAGTTTACCAATTAACCTGAGCATGTTTTTTGTATTGTGGGAGGAAACCGGAGTACCCGGGGAAAACCCACGCAGACACGGGGAGAACATGCAAACTCCACACAGAAAGGCCCCAGACCCAGGCCCAAGGCGGTCTTGAACCTGCGACCTTCTTGCTGTGACACCACCGTGTCGCCCCTAACTTTAGGACACTTTAGCACAAATTTAAGACACTTTAGCACAACTTTAGGACACTTTAGCACAAATTTAAGACACTTTAGCACAACTTTAAGACACTTTAGCACAACTTTAGGACACTTTAGCACAACTTTAAGACACTTTAGCACAACTTTAAGACACTTTAGCACAACTTTAGGACACTAGCACAACTTTAAGACACTTTATCACAACTTTAGGACACTTTATCACAACTTTAAGACACTTTAGCACAACTTTAGGACACTTTAGCACATGTTTCAGCTCCAAGAGGATAATTTAGCTTACCTTTTTAGCGCCCATAAGGACACTTTTTATTTCTTGTAGCTTCTAGAGGGCACTTTAGCACATGTTTGAGTACACTTTAGAATGCTTTTTAGCTCCAAAAAGGGAACTTTAGCCCCCCTTTTAGCATCAAAGATGACACATTTTTTTGCTCTAAAGAGGGCATTTAGCTCATGTTTTAGCTCCTAGAGGGTAATTTAGCATAACTTTTAGCTCCTACAAAGAAACTTTAGCTCACCTTTTTGCTCCCAGAGAGCATATTACCTTAGTTTTAGCTTCTAGAGGGCACTTTAGGATGATTGTTAGCTACAAAAAGGCAACTTAAGCGCATCTTCTAGCTTCCAAGATGACACTTCAAAACATTTTTTAGCTCCGTAGAGGACATTTAGCTCATGTTTTGGCTCCTAGAGGTTTCCTCATTACCAACACGGCCCATGTTTGCTCCTTTCTCCATCCAAAAAGACAAAAAGAAATGTTCCTTGCAGCTCAGACAATTTAGGCGTGCAGTAGCAGTGTTCTCTGTTCTGGACGGAGAGAACTCACAAGAAGGAAATGATTAGTGGAAACACCGGGATCCAGCTGCAGGCCAGTGTGGCTGCGTGTGGTTCCAGAGGTGAAGAAGTTAACCACTCAAGTATCTTAAAGGCATTTGTCTTTTTTTCTCGTTCCAATCTCTCCTTCTTCTCCTCTATTCTCTTCCCTCTGCCTTTCCACTCCTCCCAAAGCTGCCAGCTCAACTTAGCTCTGCTGGTTTCCAAAGGCCTGGCTAAACTCTAACCTGCTTTTCAAAGGGATTTTTTTGGAATTTGTTCCACTACTTTTCACTCAATTACCACAAAGCTTCACTGTAAGTGTGTGTGTGTGTGTGTGTGTGTGTGCACGAACGTGGGTGTGTTTATCCATATTCGAAATATGCAGAAAACATGTTTGCGCCCGAAAAAATTTCTGCAGAATTCAATGTGCTGTTTGAGTTATGGAGCGACACCATAAACATGACGTGTAATTTACATCATCATAAATAGAACATTTATGAGAAAAAGTAAAAATTGTATCCTTTATATGTGATGTAGATTTTTAAAAAATCAATCAATAAATCATGACCTCCATTGTACAGTGAAATCTTATATTACTAAAACCACATTTTCTACTACAGAAATATTATATTGAATAAAATCAACAAAAATAAAACTCAATATTGGAGTAATTGTACCAAAACAAGAAATTTTCACCTATTCAGTTTTTGCAGTTTACTAATGTAAGAAATTGACAGGTCAGTATGACTGACGCTGGTTTGGTTTGTGTTCAACATGTTTTTTGAAATATGGAAAATTAGGGAAAAAAATGCCAAATTTCCTGGATATTAAATTATCCTTGAAAATTATGTTAGCTATTGTGTGTTTATTTGCATTTTTTATTTCCACTGTTGTTGGCATAAATGTGTGAATTCACGTGGCTAAATTAGCTTTAAAGCTATAAATCAGCCAAGTTGACTTTATTCAAGACATTTTATGTTGGTCAGTGACAAATCATGAAATTTTTACAAAAAAATACGCTGTGTTTTTTCTTTTTTTTTGACAAAAAATGTCAGGTGTTGCAACTAAAAAAGAATGAAAAATTTATAATGAATTAATATTTAATGTACCTAAAGTATAACATTTAATTGACAGGTTGTTTTTTTTTTCTAATATTTAAAACTTTTTAAGAGAGCTGAACTACCTCTGCATAACACGGTGTCCTTATTAACGTCTACACTTCCTTATTAGTCTACACTTCATACTCATACTCTGTGCTGTATGCTCCCTGTGAACACTCTGCTGCCCTCTAATGTAGTGGAGGTGCAACTGCACTTTATTCTAGGTCAGTAAAAAAAATAAATAAAATAAAAACATAAAAAAGCATGCTCCCCTAGGTCAAACACGCCCCCCCTTGATGGAGCCCCCCCCCCAGAATAGAGGTGCATGTTAATAAATAAAAAGTATAGAATTTTTAGGGGAACACATTAGTTTCTGACATGACAGCTCGTCTCTGTACTGCATGAAAATGTCCTAAACATTAACTCCAGGTCAGTAGTTGTATTTTTTCCCGCCACACAGATCGTTTTCCGTCATCTTTCCACGTGCCCCCCCCCCTTCATAAAGGCCGTTTGTGCAGCTCGTGACTAATAGTTGTCCTGTGGACGCGTTCTCCCGCCTGAGCTGTGAATCCTTCCAGTTTCCGCTCTGATTGATGCTCCGCTCGAGGTGGACCATCTTCTCTTGATAGATTTGCTGTTGTGCCGCATTCTTTCCATTTTCTAACGATGGATTTAACCACTCAAACCCCCAGGCGTATTTATCAGTTTTCCTGCCTATAAATGATCATAAATCTGGAATATCTCCACAGCCGCAAAGGATCACTGGACCTAAACGTGGAATCAGAATAAATCTACAACATGTGATGTGAAGAGTCAGAATCTGTTTCTGATGCTTCATGGTCCACAAACAAACAGCATCTCATATTAACCCATTATAAAATAATAATATAAAAACCCTCCGTGAACCAGCAGCCAAGGACACAGAGGTAAACTATGACTTATTTACAGCGGAAAACAGAAGTTCTGTTGTAACTTTGCAGTTTTTCTATGAAATGTTGTAAAAAAAACACTGGTTTCACACTTCAATCTGACTTCACTTAACTAAAACCTAAAAAGCTTGAAAAAAACTAGTGCTTAGATTACAGTGTTCCTGCTGTAAATGATGATAAATCTGGAGAATCAAGAAATGTAAAAAATAAATAAACCTACAATTGAGTGTGAACTCACAGATTCTAGAGACTTTGCATAAACACGTTTTTCTAAAGTCATCAGCTATCAGCTATAGACTATCAATAATCACTATTATTGATAATATCAGCTATAGACTATCAATAATCACTATTGATGATAATATCAGCTATAGACTATCAATAATCACTATTATTGATAATATCAGCTATAGACTATCAATAATCACTATTGATGATAATATCAGCTATAGACTATCAATAATCACTATTGATGATAATATCAGCTATAGACTATCAATAATCACTATTGATGATAATATCAGCTATAGACTATCAATAATCACTATTATTGATGATATCAGCTATAGACTATCAATAATCACTATTGATGATAATATCAGCTATAGACTATCAATAATCACTATTGATGATAATATCAGCTATAGACTATCAATAATCACTATTATCGATAATATCATCTATAGACTATCAATAATCACTATTGATGATAATATCAGCTATAGACTATCAATAATCACTATTGATGATAATATCAGCTATAGACTATCAATAATCACTATTGATGATAATATCAGCTATAGACTATCAATAATCACTATTATTGATAATATCAGCTATAGACTATCAATAATCACTATTATTGATAATATCAGCTATAGACTATCAATAATCACTATTATTGATAATATCAGCTATAGACTATCAATAATCACTATTGATGATAATATCAGCTATAGACTATCAATAATCACTATTATTGATAATATCAGCTATAGACTATCAATAATCACTATTGATGATAATATCAGCTATAGACTATCAATAATCACTATTGATGATAATATCAGCTATAGACTATCAATAATCACTATTATCGATAATATCATCTATAGACTATCAATAATCACTATTGATGATAATATCAGCTATAGACTATCAATAATCACTATTGATGATAATATCAGCTATAGACTATCAATAATCACTATTGATGATAATATCAGCTATAGACTATCAATAATCACTATTATTGATAATATCAGCTATAGACTATCAATAATCACTATTATTGATAATATCAGCTATAGACTATCAATAATCACTATTATTGATAATATCAGCTATAGACTATCAATAATCACTATTGATGATAATATCAGCTATAGACTATCAATAATCACTATTATTGATAATATCAGCTATAGACTATCAATAATCACTATTGATGATAATATCAGCTATAGACTATCAATAATCACTATTGATGATAATATCAGCTATAGACTATCAATAATCACTATTATCGATAATATCATCTATAGACTATCAATAATCACTATTGATGATAATATCAGCTATAGACTATCAATAATCACTATTGATGATAATATCAGCTATAGACTATCAATAATCACTATTGATGATAATATCAGCTATAGACTATCAATAATCACTATTATTGATAATATCAGCTATAGACTATCAATAATCACTATTATTGATAATATCAGCTATAGACTATCAATAATCACTATTATTGATAATATCAGCTATAGACTATCAATAATCACTATTGATGATAATATCAGCTATAGACTATCAATAATCACTATTATCGATAATATCATCTATAGACTATCAATAATCACTATTGATGATAATATCAGCTATAGACTATCAATAATCACTATTGATGATAATATCATCTATAGACTATCAATAATCACTATTATTGATAATATCAGCTATAGACTATCAATAATCACTATTATTGATAATATCAACTATAGACTATCAATAATCACTATTGATGATAATATCAGCTATAGACTATCAATAATCACTATTGATGATAATATCAGCTATAGACTATCAATAATCACTATTGATGATAATATCAGCTATAGACTATCAATAATCAGTATTGATGATAATATATTGATCTGTTAAACTTAACAGTATCAGTAATGTGAGTAGACTCCAACTTGTAAATGCAGTGATTTACAAACCACTGGACATGTAGATGTTCTCTACTCATGTTTTAACGTTAATTTAGGTTATAATAAATTAATAAATAAATTATAATTATAATTAAACATGTCTCCTATAGTGAATCTATGAACCTGAACCAACGTCTCTGTGTGATTATTGATCATTATTCCACACATACCTGAGGAGATCTTCTATAAACATCACAAACACACATGCTGTATTGTTGGTGTTGGTGGGTTAACCAGTAACATGTCTGACCTCTGACCTCTGCTGCTCTCTCCTTTTCTTTACCTCTCACACACGTCATTCATCACGTTGCCGTGGAGACCGAGCGTGCGTTACCGTACAGAGTTCTGCTGCTTCAGAGTGATTTACAGCCTGCATGTGATATGTGAGAGTGTGAGGTGTTCAGAGCGGAGTGTTTTCACTGAAATCCTCCTTTTCTTTTCCTACTGTACCAGTGAGCGTCTGCAGTGGTGAAGCTCTAAAAGAGCATTCAGGTAAAAGTAGCAGTGCCATAATGTAAAAGTACTGCTTTAAGTAGAAATCCCTGCTGTAAACAATGATAAATCTGAATATCTGTACAAACACAAAGGTTATTGGACTTAAACCTGGAATCAGAATAAATCTACAACATGTGAGGAGATACAGAAGAGTCAGAATCTATTTATGTTAAATAGAGTTAGAATAGTGGAGAAAACACATCAAAGGTTTAACAATAAATTATTAAAACAACACAAACTATATAAATCCAATAATAAGTTCGTCAGCTCAATTAATTGAGCAGCTCGTTAACATTTTTCTAATTGTGACATAGACGTCACATGAGGTTTAACATGAATAATTTAGGGTTAATTAGAGAATTATGGTTAAATGTGATATAGAACATGTTATTATCACATTTAGTAACAAAAATCCAGCTGTTTAGACATTAGTCTCACACCTGTCACATGGCCACGCCGGGCGGTCACATGACCACCCAGGAGGCATTTTAGTTCTGTAGCTAGACTTCTTTAGGAGGATGAAAGACGATATGAAATTACTGGAAAATTACTCTTTTTATGATTTTTTTTTCCCAACAAGCATGAAAAACGACATCAACCTTTCAAACTGTAAAATACTCCAGACTTCTTTCATTTTTTTTCTTATAAATTCTAATGAAGAAGCAGCTGACAGCTAAAGTAAAGTAAAAAAATCCTGTGTTTCCAACTAAAGATGATAAAAAAAAATGTGGTTTCATTTCACCCGCTCAGTTTCACAGAGCAGTTTAGCATCTGTAGAAATGACAAGAAGAAGAAGAGGAAAGGAGAGAAATGAAAAAGTCAACGTGTCTGTAACTGATCAAAGTGTGTGTGTGTGTGTGTGTGTGTGTGTGTGTGTGTGTGTGTGTGTGTGTGTGTGTGTGTGTGTGTGTGTGTGTGTGTGTGTGAGGTGACTTTGACAACCTTAAGCTCGACGCAGCACGTGGTCAAAATGAAGAGACCCGTGGGAGCTTCCTGAAGAAACACATCACACTTCAGGATCTGGTTACAGTAGAGTGTGTGTGTGTGTGTGTGTGTGTGTGTGTGTGTGTGTGTGTGTTACTTTATCTCTGTGTCTCCTCATACTCCTTCAGGAATGCACCAGAAACTTGCAGCAAGTGAGAAAAAAAAGCAAAGTGATTTTTTTGTGGATAAAACACAGACGTTCTTCTTCCTAATGGAGAAAAACTGCTGCAGTGGAATCAAATCTGACAAATTTCACAGCAGGAAAACCTTCAAATTGTTTAAAACATCTGCACAATGTTCTTTTTTATTTTCCCCCATTTATATTTCAGCCAAACTCTTTCTTTTCATCAATGGAAGAGCAGGAGATCGATGCTTAAACTCTGTTATGTGGCGTTTGCTCCTTCGTTTTTGTCTAAAACTACTTGAAAGTTTCTTCTGAGTGTAGAAACAATGAGATTTTAAATATTCGAGGAGGTAAAGGAGAAAAATGTTTTCCTGACAAATAAAAAGAAGCTTAAAAAACCATAAACAGGAATAAATTCATCCACAGAGACGAGTCAGATCATCTTTGTTTCACAGATTTACACATTTTTACAGTAAATTCACTAAAGATCAGAACTTTTCACGTGTAGATAAACATACAAATAAAATACTGTTGATCAGAAACATTTGTCTGAGTAATAAAACTTTACAGCTGTAAATATAATTATGGATTTTCTTTACTCTTGCATCCAAATACTTCTAATATTACACATCCGTTGTTATTTCTTCATAAATCCACCTTTAAAATGTTGCTGCGGATTCGCTGCTAAAGTCTTGTTCTGGATAAATTATTTAATTTCTAGACTTGACTCCTGCTTATTTGGGTTATTTGACCTTAATAATGTAGAGTTACTCACCGACTTTATATCAGTTTAATTAGGAATTGTTATTAAACCATTAACATGTTAAATGTGGTGAAACTTTGCATCTAAAATTATTATTAATATGACATTCAGTTGTTATTTCCTTTAAAAATCCACCTTTATTTTTTTAAATATATATAAAAATGTGCATAATTTCCAATATTAAAGTTTAAATTCTCCAGATAGTGAGTTAAAATCTTAATTTGGTGAAAATTTTCCAAAATTCAGAATAAAAGTCGACCTTTGGTTGTGAGACGATGATGATCACATGTTAACAGGTCATGTGACCTCATAAATAGTATGTCCTTCAGAATAAAAGCCTCCTTTTCACACCTCACTGTAAAAACATAGATTTTATATCACAACTTTTTAGAAAAAAAAAATAAAGTATTTGTTGCCATATAAAAACACTATAAAATAGAGGTTTAATTAATACCTAATTAATTGTTTTGTTTCCTTTTTACTTATAATTCTGTGAATATCTTGTGTTAATAATGCTTTTTAAAGTAAATGGTGTTTAGATGTATTTTTCACCACAGTAATACTCCTGCAACGAATTAATATACTTTTTTTAATTTTTAAAGTTATTTTTTTCCTTAAATCTTTTAGTATGTTGTGTGTTAGGAGGTTTTATTTCTTGCTTTATACAAACTGAAGATTGAAGCAGTAAAACTTCCGTCACAGCTTTTATTTCAGTGAAAGTGTTTGGCAGATGTTTAGCGGAGGAGGCGTCTGGCTTGTTTCTCTGGAGGTTTTATACTTATGTTTATGTTATATTTTGAAAAGAATCTGACCACGAGATTTTTGTTTTTCTGTGGAAAAGAAAATTGTGACTTTTTTTTTTTTTTTTTTTTTTTACAGCCACTTTGAAAAGAACGTGCAGGACAAGAGCAGCTAAAACATCCAAACATAGATTTAAGTATTGCTTTAAGTCAGTGCTTCTCAATTATTTTATCCCCCCCCATAGAAGAAGAAAACAATAAATAGATTCATTTGTCTATAAATGGTTATCTGTACCTCTGCATAACACTGTGTCCTTATTAATGTATAAAAGAATAAAAAAGAAAGAAATATGGACAAACTTACAACAAAGAATAGCTTTATTAACTAACAGAAAAGATTTAAAGTGCATCTGAAATTAAAAATTAAATTAAATCCTTAATTAAACATTTTTGACTGACCATGTCAAACCACTCTGCTGCCCCCTAATGTAGTGGAGGTGCTATTTCACTTTATTCTAGGACAGTAAAAAATAAATCAGATTAAAAAAATAAAAAAATCATGTTCCCAGAGGTCAACCCCCCCTGACGGAGCTTCACTATTTGTGACCCTCTGCTTTAACTTACTCGTCCTCCTCGACATTAAACAGCGACCTGCTTCCTTTTCTTTTTGAGCCTCTGTCGTCCTCTGGCTTCCTGAGCTTCCTCTTTATAAAACTCAAGGCCTCAAAGGCCAAAAAATCTGCTGTTACCAAACGTCCGGATCTGTTTTCTGTCCCCAAAGTCAGAACTTAACCTGGAAAAAGCAGCTTTTGGGTTTTATGCTTCACTTAAATGGAACAAACCTCCAGGAACCTGCAGGTCTGAAGAAGTTTCTCACATTCATTTCATTAAAACCACAGTTTTATTTTCCAGTTTTCTTGCTCTAAAAATACTTTATTTAAACTTAAAACAAGACCAAAGTGACCTTTCTTTAATAATTTCCATTGCTCTTTTACTCCATTGATTGATGAAACACTATTTGTAAAAATACATTTTTCTCTTTTTTCTACCATTGTGCTTCACTTTACATGTAAAAATAATGAAATAAGATAAATTATCTGCCAGTGGAATAAAATAATTCCAGGACCAAAAACAAGATATTTTACCTCAGTTTTTGTATTAAATGATGAGCTGTGGTTTTGCAGGATTGTGTCACACTATTGCACTGATTTACAAAAAAAAACACATTTCCACATAAAAATGAGTTTTGCAAACATGTATACAACAAATTCAAGGATGCACACAATGAGGTTTTGTTGAGTAACAAAGAAAACTCCACTGTGAGATTTGAAGAATTGAACATTTACTTCTGTGAGATGCATGTGGATAAACTAATTTTTTTTTTTTTTCATCTGAAGTTAACGTTTGATGCATTTTTAATGTGCTTTACTACATATATACATACATATATGTATTTAAGCTCAAAACAAGACCAACCAGACCCAAATCAAGAAAAAACTGCAATAAGCTAAATAATCTGCATAGTTCATTGATTAATAATTGTTCAAAGATCAATTATTAGTCTATGAAATCATATCATAGAAATCAAGTTTGATTCATAAATCACACAGAAAACCAGAAGTGTTGTAAATAAAGTGTGATTTCTATGATTTTACAACCAATAATTGATCTGTACCTAATGCTTATTAACCATTGCAGATAATTGTAGGTAATTTTCCTATTTTTCCCTCAATATTTTCCATCTTTACTTAATTGTCAATCAAATATTCCCCCAATTATGACGTCAGATAATTTTACTTTATTATGTTCAGTAAATAGAATACTCATCCAACAGAAAAAAAACAATAAAAACCTCATTAAAATCCATAAATCTGTGATGATTTAATGACTGGTTTTAAGCGATTTTTAAATTATCTGATTAAATCAGGAAAAAATATTTCAATATTATAATTTATCTGTAAAGCAAAATTCTACATTAATTCATTTTAATTTAATTTAATTTTACTTCTGAACCTGGATCTGCAGGTTTTTTTGCAACGAGACTTTTTCGTTGTATTTTCACTCTCGTCTTGTTGTAATTTAGTTTTCAGAGACTGATCTTAATCTGTTTAAATGTCCTTTTTTTGTTTTTCAGCCTGTTCCATGCAGCTCTCCACGCTTTTACTGATTTATTTAAAGCCACTTCTGTTGCTGAAATGAGCTTTTTATGGATAAACCAGGTCCAGGTTTCTGTGTCTGTGTGAACCCTCTGGTCTCTAACGTGTGGTGATAACCCTGAAAACACAGTTGTCGTGTGGATAAACAGCCAAACGCTGAGTTAAAACAGGCGACAGAAGTAGTAGCTGCCTGTTTATTTAGTGTTGCTCCTCTTTTTCCTGCTCAACTCGCTGTTGCTGGGTCTTTGTCGGCCTGTTCTCTCCAGACGGAACAAACGGAGCCGGATTGAAGCCAGGCCCCAAAACCACAGCTTTCATACGTTGTCTCTGCTTTTAATTTGGTAAAAGACGTCGTTCACGGAGGTGGCGAAGCAGTGTGTGTGTGTGTGTGTGTGTGAGTGTGTGTGTGTGTGTGTGTGTGTGTGTGTGAGTGTGTGTGTGAGTGTGTGTGTGTGTGTGTGTGTGTGTGTGTGTCTGTGTGTGTGTGTGTGTGTGTGAGTGTGTGTGTGTGTGTGAGTGTGTGTGTGTGAGAGTGTGTGTGTGAGTGTGTGTGAGAGAGTGTGTGTGTGAGTGTGTGTGTGTGTGTGTGTGTGTGTGTGTGTCTGTGTGTGTGTGTGTGTGTGTGAGTGTGTGTGTGTGTGAGTGTGTGTGTGTGAGAGTGTGTGTGTGAGTGTGTGTGTGTGTGTGTGTGTGTGTGTGTGTGTCTGTGTGTGTGTGTGTGTGTGTGAGTGTGTGTGTGTGTGTGAGTGTGTGTGTGTGAGAGTGTGTGAGTGTGTGTGTGTGTGTCTGTGTGTGTGTGTGTGTGTGTGTGTGTGTGTGTGTGTGTGTGTGTGTGTGAGAGTGTGTGAGTGTGTGTGTGTGTGTCTGTGTGTGTGTGTGTGTGTGTGTGTGAGTGTGTGTGTGTGTGTGAGTGTGTGTGTGTGTGTGTGTGTGTGTGTGAGAGTGTGTGTGTGTATGTGTGTGAGTGTGTGTGTGTGTGTGTGTGTGTGTTTTAAACTGAGATCTGTTTCAGGGACAATGTCAAAAAAACCTCATGTGGTTTAACCCAAAAACGAGTTTAACTCTCAAAAAGGTTAAAACACAAGTTATCAACTAGTTTTAATTCTAGGTGGATTTAATATCTAGAATGTATTATTATTTATAGGTTAAAGCATTCTGAGTGATTTCCGTTTAAAAAAAACATCATAAATGGACTTTTAAACGACAAGAAACCAACTTCGGTAACTGCTTCTCTCTTTGGGCATATTTGCAATAATAATAATCCTAATTGGACCAAAAACAAGATATTTTCACCTGTTAAAATCACTCAGTTTTTGCAGGATTAAATGATGAGCTGTGGTTCTGCAGGATTAGTTTTCAACAATGCAGGATTTGACATATTTCTACATAGAAGTTAGTTTTGCAAACGAGCATACTACAAATTCTTGGATGAGTTTTTCACACAATGAGTTTTTTACAGTTATAATGAATTTTGACCTTTCTATAATAATATAATATATAGTATATAACATTATTGTATTCTTTATTATCATTATTCAGCAAATTGTGAAATAGTTGAACTTGATTGTTCATTAAAACCTAATTTGTCTCTTTCTGTTTGCTTTTGTTTAGTGTCTGCAGCCGTGCAAAGAACTGTGGGAAACCAGGAAGATGCTGTCTCTGAAGTCCTGTGAGGTAAGAAGTGTGTGTGTGTGTGTGTGTGTGTGTGTGTGTGTGTGTGTGTGTGTGTGTGTGTGTGTGTGTGTGTGTGTGTGTGTGTGTGTGTGTGTGTGTGTGTGTGTGTGGCCATGAAATAACATTCCTGTGTGTGTGTAGGTTAAGTGTGACTATTATGAATAACAGCTTTTTGAACGTATACATGTGAGGGTGTGTATTTTTTCTTCTTTGTGTGTGTGTGTGTGTGTGTGTGTGTGTGTGTGTGTGTGTGTGTGTGTGTGTGTGTGGCCTTAAATGATTATTTGCAGAGCCGCTTGCTGTGGTTTTTCTGATTAGTTTTTCATCACAAGAGCTGAAGCGTGTTGGCGGCTGGTTCTGATCACAGAGTCATTCACAGCTATTAAGTTAAGCTGCTGTTTACATGCTGCTGACCTGCACACACACACACAGACACACACACACACACACACACACACTCACACACACACACACACACAAACACACTCACGGATCTCAAGACTCAGTAGAAGAAGTCAACCAACTTTCACCTCTGTTATGTGTGCTATATGTGTGTGTGTGTGTGTGTGTGTGTGTGTGTGTGTGTGTGTGTGTGTGTGTGTGTGTGTGATAACTCGTCCGCCTCTCCCTCCATCAGAAGCAGACGGAGTGTGTGACGAGTCGTGACTTCCTGGCCTCGCTGAGTTCGTCCAGACAGGGCGACTGTCCGCCGCCGCAGCGAGCGACGGGATTCGCCGCCGCATGCGTGGAGAGCTGCTCGTCAGACCAGCACTGCCCCGCCCCCAGGAAGTGCTGCTCCAATGGCTGCGGACACACCTGCCAAGCCCCCGCCAACCTGTATAAAGGTGAGTGGACAATATCAGCTATAGACTATCAATAATCACTATTATTGATAATATCAGTTATAGACTATCAATAATCACTATTGATGATAATATCAGTTATAGACTATCAATAATCACTATTGATGATGATATCAGCTATAGACTATCAATAATCACTATTGATGATAATATCAGCTATAGACTATCAATAATCACTATTGATGATTATATCAGCTATAGACTATCAATAATCACTATTGATAATATCAGCTATAGACGATCAATAATCACTATTGATGATAATATCAGCTATAGACTATCAATAATCACTATTATTGATAATATCAGCTATAGACTATCAATAATCACTATTATTGATAATATCAGCTATAGACTATCAATAATCACTATTGATGATGATATCAGCTATAGACTATCAATAATCACTATTGATGATAATATCAGCTATAGACTATCAATAATCACTATTGATGATAATATCAGCTATAGACTATCAATAATCACTATTATTGATAATATCAGCTATAGACTATCAATAATCACTATTGATGATAATATCAGCTATAGACTATCAATAATCACTATTGATGATAATATCAGCTATAGACTATCAATAATCACGATTGATTATTTAAGTAAAAACTAAAGTTGAATACTAATTTGTAAGTGAAAAAATAAAGAAATCCCTGGTATTTGACAGGGGTAGGAATAATTTGGGCTTAAGTGTGTATACTCTGTATTAACACTAGTTAATACTGGTTCTGGTTCTGGTCTGGTTCTGGTTCTGGTCTGGTTCTGGTTCCGTTCTGGTTCTGGTTCTGGTTCTGGTTCTGGTTCTGGTTCTGGTCTGGTTCTGGTTCTGGTCTGGTTCTGGTTCTGGTTCTGGTTCTGGTCCCTCCAGGCGTCCCCCTGAAGCCTCGCAGGGACATGATCTTC